>CAJQZM010037064.1:0-13670 GCA_907164665.1 Colias nastes | reverse complement strand
AACCGCGCGTACAGCCACGGGGTGTGGTATAGTCGGTGCAGTATGTACGTTGTGAAGTCCTTGGGGATAATAATAGATACTAATATTATAAAGTTTGTTTGTTTGAACGCGCTAATCTCGGGAACTACTGGTCCAATTTGAAAAATTCTTTCGGTGTTACATAGCCCATTTATCGAGGAAGATTATAGGCAGGTTATCATCACGCTACGACCAACAGGGGTGGAGGCACGGGGGTGAAACCGCGCGGAACAGCTAGTAATAGATATTAGATAAACATTTACAAGCATATTATAAGGTAGAAATTAGGGGTATGCAGTGTCTTGTCAAACTAGCTTTCCGCCCGCGGCTTCGCCCGCGTTTTCAAAGATAAACTCGCATAGTTCCCGTTCCCGTGGATTCCGGGATAAAACCTATCCCTATGTGTTAATCCAAGTTACCCTCTATATGTGTGCTAAATAATCGTAATCGGTTCAGTAGTATTTGCGTGAAAGAGTAGCAAACATATACACACATACACATACATTCATCCTCACAAACTTTCACATTTATAATATTAGTAAGATTTAGGGCTAGTAAATGATATAGATTATGAGAGAAGTATAGTGGTTTTTAAAGAATTAGAAGAGTTAAAGCAAAAAGCGGTTTAAATATGTTAAAAATTAAAGTTTGGTAGATCTAGAAGTTTATAAGGGAGTATTGAGGTGCTTATAGAATAGAAGAGTTAAAGCAAAATACTCCTTAAATAGTTTGCAAGTCAATCAAAAATTTGGTAGATTCAAAAGTAGAAAACGATGAAAAAAATAGTAATAGTTAACAATTTAAACTATAGCCTGTACAGTGTTGTGTCTCAATTATAGTTAAAAAGTAGAAGGCATTTATGTAGAAGTAGTTAGCTGTTATATGAAAAATTTGCAATAAGTGAAAATAGTTAGAAAAGCAGAAAGATGGTAAAGGAATATTTACGGAATGTGTTTAATGTCAATCTCATTTTTTAATATCCTAAAATTTAATGTTTATAACGATAAAAGTCATCCAATAAAATAAAATTCACTGGTTTTATTCTCTTCATTTTTAATTTATGTTCCTTGACCTGAATAACAAATGTTTGTTACTTAGAAATTGAACTTTTTCATATCCCTTGAGAAGAGCTCCTGAAAATCAGCTAACGCTGTTTCAGTAACGCCTATATAATGTTTTCTGCCTAGTTAGTAAAATATTATTTAAAAATATAGGTTCAAATCCTCTTCTCATATAATTCTGATTTTCAAAAGCAATTGTAAGAAAAAAAATGTTAAAACGATAAATATGAACGATAACACACGAAAAATCTCTTCAAAATAAAATCTTAATATATATAAATCTCGTGTCACAATGTTTGTCCTCAATGGACTCCTAAACCACTTAACCGATTATAATAAAATTCGCACATCATGTGCAGTTCGATCCAACTTGAGAGATAGGATAGTTTAAACATGTAGGTACCACGGGCGAAGCCGGGGCGGACCGCTAGTATTAATATGAAAAACTAGAAATGTAATAACACAAACAGACAAATAAGGCAGCAGAAAGTATTAGGTTTCATTTCAAATTATGTAAAGTGCATTACTAACGTGCGTTTTTGCTGGAAAATAATTTAAAAGTATTAAAGCATTTTTGGTCGTCCTGGTTTTATTTGGATTGTGAAATTCTTTGATATTTCATTTTACGTGAATCTGTACATTTGTGTTATTATGAACATCAAATTTCTATGTAACTAAGCTTCCCTTTAAATTAAAATGTTACACGTGGTGATAGACAGAATTTTTTAGTCTAAAATTTAGTAATCTCATAAACTTAATTTTAAGTTATCGTATTATTTTAATGTGCTTACTTTATTTCTATTAAACACTCACCTGATATATAAATATCACTGGGAACTGCAAGAAGAACCACCACCAGCCATACTCATCAAATTGAAAGTACACAGTACTCGGGTTTCCATTCACGATATAAGCGGCTAGAAAAGCAGAGAAGCTGCCAGTAACGAATAGCGAGATGACGCCGACCATGATCTCGTGTCGCTCGAGTTCGGGCGAGAGCCACTTGGTGGGCTGCAGCTTCCACTCGTGGGCGATGTGCCGACGCTGCACGTAGAAGTACCACTGGAAACAATTGCTAGTGGTTTATTGTAGCCACAAGTTCTTTGGCATAAATTATTATATTAGTGTAAGCTGTGGTCACATATAACCGGTTGTGCATATGCCAACTTATATATTATAAAAAACTGTATTTAGCCTAAGTACACATGTAACGACCTTTTGTGATCCTTAAATAAAGAAAATAAAAATAAAATAAAATTATGTAGTTACATTATTATGACATGATTTTAAAAGAGCAACTATTGAGTTTCTTGCCGGTTTTTCTCCATAGATAACTACTGCTTTCCGAACATTTTTGAACATTTAACATCGAGGTATATGTTAAAAAATGTTATGATGATTCAAAAGTGCTTTTATAAGAAGTCTAATTGAATAAATAAATGTTTGAGTTTGAGATTATTTTGTATGTTTAGGTTAGAACCACAGGTTAAAACACAGTGGGGTTTTAGTCGGTAAGAATCAGATATCAGATTTTCCCATGAAAAAGGCATATTATAATATTAGTAGTGTGTAAAAACTTTGTAAAGAGTAATTAACCCGCCAGCACTCGCGCCTCAAGAAATTACATCAGCACTCGCGTGTAGAGCATTTTGCTCACGTTTATGAATGTCAATAAATGCATGTTTTACCAAAAAATATCAATAAAAAAATATTTTATTCAATAAAATACACATTATTTATTCTACAAAATATATATTCAAAGAGTTAACAATATTAATCTTTTTTATTTTAATTAACAATCATAGACACTAATTTGCCAGTCTTGTAAGGCAGTCTTACGGAAAAAATTAGACAAAAAAAAAACTTTTCAAAAAATAACTTAACTAAATATAAATAACTAATCTTCGTCGTATACGCGAGCTTTACACATATCACATACTGTACGACTATGCTCGGTACATAAAAAATTTTGGCAGTAAATGCAGCTCTTTTTGGTCTTGCGATTTTTGCGTCTTGGGCAAACCGCGCAGATACCAGTTGGTTTTTCTTCTTATGGTAAGTCAGATTTTGGTAAAAAACGTTTTAACACTTGCTGAAGAGGATATGAAATATTTTGGAAGGTGCTTCTTCTTTGGATATGTGGCTGTGTTAGTTGAAAAGCTAGTTGCTTCAAGTAGTCTCTGCGCTTGATGATTATACCCGTATTTTCTTTTTAAATGGTTTGACTGTTGATTCCGATTTCCGGCTATGTTTAGGATCGTGAAAAATAATCTCAGCGGCCATCTACATGCCACTCTTGCCACAGAATACTCTTCTTTTAGTCGATCCACAACATCAACACCTCCTTTCGTTTTATTATAAAAGGTGATAATTTCTGGTTTCGCGGTAGTTCCAGTTGTTGGATCGATTCGGTCGTCGTTATGAAGTGTACTTATCATAAGAACATTTTTTTTATTATTTTTGTTTGGTACGTAAGACACCAGAACCTTGCTCTTACGAAAACCAAAGATACTACTAAGTTTTGGTCTAAAATAAAATAAAATTTGTTCATCCCTTCGATCACGATCCATCTATAATAGAAATACATAATAGATTACTATTTCAGTAATGTAAAATCATAATATTACATAAAAGTAGCAGTAAAACTGTCGCTAAGATGAAAAAAAAATAAAGTCATGAGTAAAAAAAGTACTTGCGTCGATACCCGCGCGATGAGCAAAACGCCGCCTGATGGTACACGGCGCAACAAACCCCCTCGTCCAAGTGACTGGCGCACACTGTCGAGAAGTGAACTGCATGCAGGGGTTGGGGACGGAACAAAACTCAGCTACCAAATGAACGATGTACGTACGAATAATTTTGACAAAATGGCGCGTGTTTTAAATTTACTGTGAGCAAAATGCTCATAGCGCGAGTGCTCGCGGGTTAACGAGTTTCAATGATTGTATCAGATCGGTGGCAGTTTTACTCTTTATAATTAATAATTTACTTACATTTTTCTTTTTTGACGGATTAAAAACAAAATATTTATGTTTATGAATTACAAAGAGTTTAATTAGTGGTAAAATTTTATATTCGTTAAAAGTCCTTTTAGTCGTCAAATTATTATCATTCATGCATAACACTATAGATATCTTTGTTTATGTTTTAAATTAAAAAAGTAAAACAATTATAACTCTACCTATTATGATACTTGTAAACTTACTTGTAAAAAATTAAAAACATAGTCCCTAAACGTGCCCGAGTTTTAGATACATAAGATAAAACTTGTAATCGTACAAATACGAAAAAGTGGGCTTTCTTGAGAATATTTATATCATTTAGACGTAAAAGGAGATTTATTATCGTAAATACTTAACACTTACACTGGTAAAGGATTTCCGTTACGAGGCGTAAACATACAATTGGAAGCGAGTATTGTAGAGATTATGTATGTATTTGCTTCGACAAGAATAAGCATAATATTATACAGTTTTTGTATTGCTTTATTCGTTTCGGCTTAAGCTCTAACATGTTTTAATTTGTAACTTTAAATTAAATCATTAAATAAACTTTTACGTTATATCAATTACTTGCTGTGCACCGCGGTTTTACCCGCAGTACTCCGCTCCTGTTGGTCTTAGCGTGATGATATATAGCCTATATCCTTCCTCGATAGATGGGCTATCTAACGCTGAAATAATTTTTCAAATCGGACCAATAGTTCCTGAGATTAGCGCGTTCAAACAAACAAACTCTTCAGCTTTATAATATTAGTATTGATTTTGCTTTACTGCCCATTTATACTCTCTAGAAGCCATCCTACTCGTATTGTTTAGACTTCTATCCTACTCCTAATGTATACACTAATAAACCTCTGCTAAGGGAATCAACGATCCTATTACTAAATGCAACTCACAATATCACGTCACATGTTCAAAACGTCAAGTGTTAGTTATACAGTGCCCACCTCGTATGTGACGAAAGCGCCCTAAAGGCCAAAAATATAGTACTTTAAAAAATCCATCGAACATCCCAGTGAATACTAACGAAGTCGATAGATCACAGTGTCCCGTCAACCTTTCGCCGCAACCTGATTTAGAGAGCCATTCTACTAATTTATTCCACTAGCCTACCTAGGATTAAAGTTTAAACGAAAACTATTTACTACCTGCAAATACGGTTTATTTAATTCGTTGTGGGACGTTTGTTCTGTTTGTTTTAATGGAGCACGAAAACTCATTAACAGGCTATAAACATGTGGTAAGAATGATGACTCTACAGTCTAGACTAACACTATACATAGAAATTATCCGTACTAGCAATATTCAAAATACCTACATCTAAAATTGGAATAAATCTTGCTGAATATAATAATGTAATAATTTGTTTGACGTGTAGCAAAAATAAATATAATATTTATGCCATCCTTGTTTTGCCCCCTTTGTTTCGATTAAAGTCAATAGTATTTATTTATAGCACAACAAAGAAATAACATTTACGTTTATCTGTACAATAAATATAGCATAATTTTACCGTCGAATGATCTTCATAAAAGTTTATTCCATCGTTCATTTACGTTAAATTTAATATAATTCACAATTATAGCGCTAATAACATTTTAGATATCAAAAGTTGCAAACGAATTATGATTATTTTGAATGTCTAGACTCTAGACCTCTTTAATAGCCTTAATTCTGAGTACAGAAACAGTCATTACTGAGAAATAATTTCTCTCAATTTGAATGTAATTTAAATACGAAATTAAAATATTAAATATCGATTTGGATCCAACTAATCTTCTGTATTATATTTTATGCCAGTAGCATCAAAATTAAGATATTTAAGTAATATTCTATTTGTTTTCTGTATCATATAATAAGGTGTTAGCATCGATCTTCTTGTTAATATTTATTCCTATCCTTCAGTTAAAATAATAACATTGCAATAATAGATTTTATTTCAAAATGTAATAAGTTTACTATCCCATTATTTCTTTCTAATCTACAAGGCCACTTATCCGTTGTTATGTTATAAAAGTTTACGTGTCCTATTCAGATACAGTAAATTAGTCTTACAGCCCTGCAATTCATTCGATTTCAAATCCTTAATCACAATTGCTTCAATATACCAATAGGTCCAATTACTATTTAAGAAAATCTCTAAGACCACAAAAACCTACACACCTATCCTACTAAATATAAATCCACAAACAATTTGAAAAACTCACATGCAAAAATCCACCAAGCAAAAAGTAAGTCCCGTACGACACCAAATGCGCCGCTATGAAGATGAACGCGAAGTTCTCCATCTTCAAGTTCTCTGATGTGAACAAGTTGTAGATCTCTTCTGTGGTCACATTCCTATCGCTTTGTGTGTGTCCTGAGATCTGCTTTAGCGCTGTTACTAGGATTACTACCCATTCTCCTGAAATTGGCATGTTAAAATATGGTAAGGCCTGGATGTTATTGAATAGAAGAATACCGTACAATATTTATTTATTCGTAGAAAAATCTATACTAATATTATAAAGCTTTTGTTTGTTTATATGTTTGAACGCGCTTATCTTGGGAACTACTTGTCCGATTTGAAAAATTCTTTCGGTGTTAGATAGCCCATATCAACACGCTAAGACCAACAGCAGCGGAGCACTGCGGGTTAAACCGCGGAGCACAGCTAGTATAACATATAATTCACATGAAAAAGACTGTTTACCATGAAAAGGCGTATGGACACAGCATTTGCTGAAAATAATGCCCAAAAGGCCAGCTTTCGCCGCTGTTTTTAGCCATAGCCTGCTGTTGCACCACATAACATATAAATTGATCCGAATAGATGGATTGATCTATATTTTCTATTGATTTTAGTAAAGGTATCATTCAGTGTAGAACTAATCTACTTGAGTCGTTAAGATACGATTACGATTGGAGAGCATTGGTCTGGCAGGATATAGAAGACTGATCATCTAATCAGGAAAGGAAATCGCTCAGTGAAACAAATGTGAATTGCATCTATTCAATAGGGTATACGATGCTTATAATAAATCGACATCTGTGTATTCTGATATTATTAAAGGTAATGTTGTTTCTATGATAGATAAACTCTACTGAACCGATTTTAAGGATTCCTTTATCATTATAAAAGTCAATTTATTTCTTTTTTTTGTATTGGTGAAAGACCAAGTTTTTACAAATGCATTAGCGTACCGTCAAATATTATATCATAATACTAACTTAATTTTTTTTACTAATCACTAGTCAATAATAATAGTTCAATGTATGATTTCATACAATCTTTAATCACTATATTTCGTATAGTTTGAATAGTTTATATTTTTAACGTATCACTTCTAAAGGTTATCGACGGTGTCATTGACATTTTAACTATTTGCTAAAAGTTTATATAACCACATAGTGATATAACCGAGCGATATTATCAAATTCAATTTCATTCAAAATTGATAACATGCTCGCTAATATTTCATAATAATTTATGTCCAAATTTCATTAGATATATTTAATTGTTGTTTCTGATAGTGACAAAAAGAGATGTGAAATTAGGTTAGAGCACATACATTTAGGTTACGCGGATTATATCGAGTGCCAATACGCAATATGCAATTGAGATATAAATTAATAAACATTGTTAAAATAACACAATATTTGAATTCAATTCACTGACAAACAAAACACATAAATACCTCTCAATGTAGAGCCAAAGGTGAAAATAGCCAACGTAGCAATAAAAGTGCTAATAAATGCGGGTATTCTTTCAAAAAACTTTTCCGCGTTTTCCGCGTGCTTTTCGATCCATTTCAATCCCTCTGCGATGGGGTCCCATTGTTTTGGTTTGTCTCCCTTTACCTCTGTTTGTTTTTCATTGGTACCATTTGATCTTTGCGTTAAAAGATACGTCATCCTGGAAACCCGGGGATTGGTACTTTGTAAACATTGGTTGGATTGATTGGTGATTGATTGATTGATAGATGAGCTTGTACGTGAGTTTTTAATGGAGAAGTGAACATTCACGATACTTGACTATCATTATGAAATCTGAACTTAATGATAATATTTTTTTATAAATTGAAGAAAAGCACACAATTGCGATTCTTAAGTGTGAATAAAATAAATAATGCAGGTTTTAATGACGCGCTTAAAAACACAAATCTCTTACTTTAGGCCGGCGAATGGATTTAAATTAAACACGGTCAATCAAGTCATGTTCTTGTGGTGATAACTTTAAATAACAACTAAAGTGCGATCACTAAAATTACAAAGAGATCATGTTTTGCGAAGATTCAACCTTTATCTTGCGGTTTCCAATAAAAAGAGTGACAAGCGTGACGTTATCACTATATGGTTCCGTATATAAGTTTATTTACTACAGTACCACTACAATTTAGAACAACTCTATGTTTTCAATTATTCATTTTCCACTTACCATGATGTAAATGTAATTATTCAATAAGAGTTTCCTATTTTCTAAAATTTGAACTTGATTTATGATCAGATTATCCGGATATCTTACAGAAAGAATGCATATTTGAGCATGTCTATCCGGAGACACGCACTGTCCAGCCTGTGATCTGAAATATAGAATAATTAATCCTTGCATTTAAAACTATATCAGTAAAATATAAAATAATCTATTGCATTAATAGATAACAATAATTCATGTATCTAATTACATCTCAAGTAAAGGAACTCTAAAATAGTAATTTTCACAACAAAATAAATATTATTAATTTTATTACTGTACTGTACTGTGTCACAACTGTGTACTGTATATTATTATCGCATAAATAATGAAGTCACTCGTGATTCTGTACGTACCTACCTACTTTCATACGTAATATTCATAACAATTTATATTTAAAATAAATCAATTCATGATAATATTGACTGAATGTAAATAATAAATATTATGCTCCAAATAGTAAGTAACTAGGTATTTATCTACTTAAAAAAACTTCACGGTGTTATTCAAATAGGAGTTGTTTTCGCCATTTAGATCTGGTTATCAAATTGTGTTTGTAATTTTTTCCAGCATTGCATCGCTACTAAAAGTAGACTTGATATAGGTAATATTTTCATCATTATGTGCATGTGAAATGTGAGGTTCCCCACGAAAATTTATACGGAATTAATTAAATCTTGACTGTAACCAAATAGCGAAGAAAACTTTAAACATAATATTATTGTTTCAAGGAATTACCTATTACTCGATTTACTATGAAAAGTTCTGTTCTTACAATCAATGTAAGAAAATAACAGTAAAATAGCTTTTATATCGATTATCGATAAGCTTTTTGGGCAAATATTATAATATGGACACAAAATAATTATAAATTTTATTTAAATAAACTAATCAAAGTCGAAATCTATATCGTTGATACAAAATTGTTACAGCGCCATCTTCAAGAAGAACAGCGAACTACTACTATCATTAAGAAATTTGTCTCAATGTACTTCTTTGTTTTAATGTTCACACTATCGTATAGATGGCGCAGTAATCAATAAATAATATGCAATCAATATATATATTATAATATATTATATAGTTTTATATTTGCTCGGCATTTCTGAATGTATGCTTAAATAATTAAACAGAAATTGTTGTTTCATTTAAAATATAAATTGAATTATAATAATTAATGTATTTAATTTTTTCGTACCGAGTACAGCGCCATCTACGAGTATACGAAGAAACAATAATTGTGAAAAGAGTTTATAATTTATTTTGGTGTCACTATAGGTTGATAGATGGCGCAGTTTTAAAAAAATTGTTAGTCAACAAAATTTTGATAAAAATCGGGATTCATACTACATAATAATATTTTATTTTCCTACAAATTATTGCGTATGATCATTATTACGAAAGGAGTTCCTACGTATATAATATATATATTATTCTGTGCAATAAACTTCATACCGCGTAATTTTCTGAGTTTTTAGGAAATGGCACTAATTTTAGTGTCGATTGGTGAATTTTTTATTTTACTATTTTATAAAAGATTAATTTTAAATACTTATCAGAAAAACCTAAAAATGAGGAATATTATTTTTCTCACACCCGATTACCGATTGAAGTACCTACAGTCGCTAGTTTACTCGATGCATTCCGTAGTAGTAAACGCATTCTCTAATTAGATAAAAATTAAAAATGCACCTAGCTACTTACTTCTATAAGTATATAAACAAATTATGACTACAACCTTTATAAATTTCCACGTACCTAATGTATTTATTAAACCATACAAAATGCACCATAACATGAGTCGGCATGTTCGTTGAAGCATTATGTATCTAATCTGACCAAAGTTTGCATCACAAAGGGTTCAGCCATTCACTAAATGCGATTAGTAATCTCAACTTCGTTGTGTTACGCCCCTTGTGTTACAGACAAATAGAGATGTGCGATTTGTCGATAATCAAATGTATTAATGAATACAAAGTAAACTTTGGCTAATAAAAATTTACCTTATGGGTACATTTTACAGAATGTCGAGAATCTGGGAAATTTAAACATATTGCTTGCTATTTTGAGTGATAGAGTGACCTACTTGCACTAGGTAGCATTTTTATGATTTTTATTTGATTTTTTAATAATTCAGGATGTAACGTACTTATTGTTTAACGTACTTTTGTCGTTGTCATGTTATTTTGTATCATTCCTATTCCTGTGGATTTAATGCAAATTATATCGTCTTTAAAATATAAAAATATCGACAAATTGTTGCTGCAATCTCTATAATATCATTGAACCGTCCGGCTTCACCGCTTGACGCCCTATGAATTACCGATTGCTTCTCAAAGGACCTCCGTGTATCACTAAACAATATAATTAATGGTTGTTTAACGTGTTTAAAAAATGTATTTTTCTACATCTAGATGCGACATATCAAACTTTAAAAATCTATGATATGCTACTTTTGTGATTAATTTGATTTTGTTGAATGTTTTGTAATTATATTTATTGCCTAAATTCATTTGTTGTTGTTGTTTTTTTTTATACAACAAGTGGAATATAAATTTTCTATCTATGTATTGTCCGCAAAGACCCAAGCAAAAGGCTCTTTGCTTTTGCTATTTTTATTTTGCTAAGCTTAAGTTGAATACATGCCTTAATAAATAGTGTGAACACATACTAAATATTCATAAAAGATATCATCAAAACCAAATAACAATATGCAAGTCCATCACCCCGGGTTTCAATAACTCACTAGGTGGCGGGCATTAATCATGCACTCGGCTTGTGGTCCTTTGTGCATGCTATAATAAACTCCGGAGGACACGACATAATCACCAAACCAGACCACAATTCATCTGACACAATATACAATGCTGCACTTCTTAATAAATCTAGTGAAAACGAAGCTGTGATTCAATTTGAAGAAGCAATGGATTTGGTTGTAGAGATAATAATCGTGTTTGAAAATTCTGTGAATGCATTACAGCAACAAATTTAAAGCTACCCTCCACAATGGCTCATTGATTTGGCATCTGACTAATGGGTGTAAGACACGCACAAATATATCCAATTATTGTTTGAAATACATTGTTACATCCAATATCTGCGCATGGTTTTATGGTAAATTAATCTTATTGACATAATGGAATATGAACTACTGTTTCATTGGATTATAAACTATACAGAAGTAGATCATAAATTTGACATATTAGTTGCCAACAAACATACATTTGCTGGATATAAATCAGGTAGACCATTTATTTACCAGAACGAAGAAATTATTTGTATACTAGCTTTCCGCCCGCGGCTTCGCCCGCGTTTTCAAATAAAAACCCGCATAGTTCCCGTTCCCGTGGGATTTCCGGGATAAAACCTATCCTATGTGTTAATCCAAGGTACCCTCTATATGTGTGCTAAATTTCATTGTAATCGGTTTAGTAGTATTTGCGTGAAAGAGTAACAAACACACACACACACATCCTCACAAACTTTCACATTTATAATATTAGTAGGATAGCCAATATTTTTTTCTCATTAAAAACAAATAAATTGGATTTTTATTAAACCAAATTCATCATTATTTTAAATAATCCAAAACCTAGACAGCACGCACACAGCATAACGTTTCACGTTACGCAAAACACAAAAACATTCCGGCTCCAATTTCAATAATTCCGCTCAATTCCGGGCAGACCGCGCGCCATCCTTCTTCTTTATGACACCGATTCTCCCCCGGCCATCCCTTAAATTCTTTTTATTGCTGCCCTTGTAAATCATTGCGTAACGCTCCACTGCATTACCCGGGAAAGTTCATTATGGCCGGTTTAATGGTTGGAAGGAGCGATAAAATCTAGCCGGTGGTCGCGGTAGACGTTTATGTGGGGTTACCAATATTTTTTTGTATTGAGATAGATAGAGTCACTACTCTACACGATACACTTATCTATAAATTATGTCTGTGTACTTTAGTGCAGGATCAAGTAAAGTATATCGAATCTGATGTAGATTCGCACCATTTATAGAGGAAAGTGTCGTAGAATAAAGCTCGAATTAAAAAAGTAAATTAATATTGGTGTTCCACAGGGATCTATTTTAGGACCCTTCTTGTTCTTGGTATATATCAATGATCTACCTTATTATTTACAGGATAGGTGTGAAATAGTTCTGTTTGCAGATGATACCTCATTAATATTTAATGTGGATAGGCATGACCCAAATGTTGACGAAGTGAACAGTGCTCTTTTACACATATCCGACTGGTTTACTGCTAATAATTTATTATTAAATGCCAAAAAAACAACTTGTGTTGAATTTTTACTACCAAACGTTAAAAAGTTAAGCAGAAATATTACCTTGAACGGGGAGGTATTACACCCTACAGAATCGACTGTATTTCTTGGGTTAACATTGGACGAGAAACTACAGTGGGGAGCCCATGTCAACACCGCTGCAGGTAAGCTCAGTTCAGCAGCATATGCAGTCCGAAAGGTAAGGCATCTCACCGATGAAGATACAGCTAGATTGGTTTATTTCAGCTACTTTCATAGTATTATGTCCTATGGAATTCTACTATGGGGCAGGGCAGCAGATATAGAAACTATATTTATCTTACAGAAAAGAGCCATTCGTTCTATATATAATTTACGTGCTCGGGACTCACTAAGAGATCTCTTTAAGAATACTGGTATCCTGGCGTCTTTATTTAGTCTGGCTATGCCTCGACACCACACCATGGCATTCAGAGGTGCTTTTAAATACCGATCAACTAAGTGTTGGAACAATTTGCCCCCACCATTACGCAATAAAAGCAGCGTGCCGAGCTTTCGTAATGAATTAAAAAAACTAATAATTCAACGACAAATCAGCCAACCTTAGTTGGTCTTTAAAAAAAAAAAAAAAACTTATTATTATCTTAGTTTATTTTATCTAATCAGTTTTTTATTATTTTTGCCAGTTTATTCAATGTTTTATAGTATATACTTGATATATATATGTATATATATATATATAAGTAAATAGTATAATATGAGTATCTTGTATTAGATATAGTACGCATGTCGCATATATGTAGCATTTTTGCATGAATGTAGTATCTGTTATTCCATATTTATGTAATGGATGTATATATTAAAATGTATGTAA
>CAJQZM010037054.1:0-10116 GCA_907164665.1 Colias nastes | reverse complement strand
AGTTAGTTAGGTGTGAAAGGGATAAAAAAACATACAGGCGTCATTCAAGGTCATATTTTCTTGTTACAAGTTAATGTTCATACTGAAATCTCCAGTGTATTAGATACTAGCTGCTCCGCGCGGTTTCACCCCCGTGGCTCTACTCCTGTTGGTCGTAGCGTGATGATATATAGCCTATAACCTTCCTCGATAAATGGGCTATCTAACACCGAAAGAATTTTTCAAATCGGACCAGTACTTCCCGAGATTAGCGCGTTCAAACAAACAAACAAACAAACAAACTCTTCAGGTTTATAATATTAGTATAGATAAGCTTCTTGGTTGCTGCCAAGTTGCTGCAAGGTTGCTGCTTTTTGAGTTTTTCGTTTTCTACAATATAGGAAAAAATCACTTATAAAAAACAACGCATACAACAAATATACAATAAAACGTTTTTAAGCGTTAACTTCGTACCTAGACTGAAACAAATCTCGCGGAGGACGCAGGACGCGATTTGCTTCTCAAACATTTACAAAGTCTGTAATGGCCCGGAAAATTCTAACTGGAATTCTTTAAGATTTTTGGAAATAGTGTTGAATAATGAATATAATAATTTGATAATTTTTTCAAGTGCGTATATTATTTTTTCTATTCCTAATAACTTGAGATTATATTTTTTGAGTTACGGCTAAAATCGCACAAATAGAAAACAAAATCTCAGTTACGATTTCAAAAGACATGTTTTTCTTCCGAAATTCAACGCGAGCCACTACGAGTTCACACATTCATTTAAGGTTGATGTTCCGACCGTCCCTCCATACATTTTTGATTACCTCTAAACACTTAACACAGACACTATTTCTTTAAAACTAATCATTTTATCACTTCTCTATAATGAAATGTGTGCGCGTTCGACCTTTTTAATCAATAATTTACAATATTTACTTAGAAAAACAA
Organism: Colias nastes; assembly: GCA_907164665.1. Classification (NCBI taxonomy): domain Eukaryota; kingdom Metazoa; phylum Arthropoda; class Insecta; order Lepidoptera; family Pieridae; genus Colias; species Colias nastes. Next base: position 9,180 of record CAJQZM010037054.1, on the reverse strand, counting down.
CAGTAAAATACCGGAAAAATTTGACACTTCTACAGTAGTGTGCGTGACTTTTGCCAAGCGAAACACGACATAAAGCACGACATCTAGCGCATAGACTATATACTTATTACAGATCTAGCGCGTCAATATCTAAACGAAAGGCGATGTTTAGACATTGACGCTAGATGTCGTGCATTCGCGTTCGTTATCTTATACATAATGAGCATAATTCTAATAAATCAAAGTTCTGTGTAAAAATTGAGTAATTTCATTTCCAATCGTTCAAAGAAAATAACAATAAAATAAAACTAATGACCTTAGAAACTATGTTTTTTTTTGTAAACAATTTATTACTCATTATTGTTCGTCCGTCGTAGGTCTGTAAACTGTATTGTACACTGAAGGTAAATGGTACTGTAGGTACTTTAGTTCGGCGTCGTCGTCCGCGTTCGGCTTGATATAAAATTACATTCTTGATTTCATTGACACGCGCTATGATTTGCGCGCGGAATTTCTTGTGTTGTGAATTTATTTTTGTATGCTATGCATTTTAATTGATTCAAATTGCAATGTTTCTCTAGTATACATTTGAGACTATATTGTAAATTGTAATAATTGATCGTGGGTATAGTAATTAATTATTCTAATAACGCAATTAGTAATATATGTATTTTCGGTGGGATTCAAAACAAAAAATTGGCCCGTGATTTTTATGAAATTTCACCACATTGCAAATCACATCAATCATAGTTCATACACATGTATGACGAAAGTGATTAGTATTGTGGCTAACATTGACTCATCAGTTCATCACTGAAACCAGTGATAAATCAGTACCTATATCATATTGTGTTTGAATATTTTTAAACAATGATATAAGTATACAATTATTATAAATCGGTAAACTATCAAAGTAATCACAAACTTGCAAACATTGGTAAAATGTCCAGTAGTTTATGAGCCTATTCATTACAATCAAACAAACAAACAAAGTTTTCCTCTTTATAATATTAGTGTAGACAAACACTATGAATACGATCACGAATGCAAATTCGGGGATTTTCTAATTATTGCTAAATAATAATTGAATTCGTTTTGAAATACTCTATAATTTTTAGTGTATAAATAGACATTTATAATGTGGTGCTCATTTTTTTTGTACTGCTAACGCTATTGTAGGTACCTATTTTCGTTGTTTTATTTCAAGTGAACACGGCCATACAATTTTGTCACGAGCCGCCTATGATTGTAGGTACTTTTGTTAGGCTCCTTCGTCGTCCGCGTCGCGTCGGCTCGAAAGTTCTTGATTTCATTGTCACGCGCTATGATTTGCGCGCGGATTTTCTTGTGTTGTGAATTTATTTTTGTATTATTATTATTTTTTATTTTTTTTTTATTTTATTGATTCAAATAAAATATTTCACTAGTATGCATTTGAGACTATATTGTATTATGTATAATTTATCGTAGGTATAGTTATTCTTATAACGCAGTTATATTTTCGGTGGGACAATTTGACCCGTGATTTTTCTGAAATATCACCACGTTGCAAATCACATCAATCATACACACGTATGACGAAAGTATAGTGGCTAACATTGACTCATCAGTTCATCACTGAAACCAGTGATAAATCAGTATATCATATTTTATTGTGTTTGAATATTTTTTAAACAACGATATACAATACAATATTATTATAAATCGGTAAACTACCAAAGTACTTCCGAATTTTCAGACAGACAAACAAGTAGTTTGAACACGCAGTTTTCTTATACTAGTAGCAAAAATCAAAACCATAATATTATGTTTACCTACTATATTTTACTAAAAGTCGAGTGCGTCGAAATCGTAAATAATAGGTAATATAATGTTTTTCACCTTCCTGGTTATTTTCCCATAGTAAATAGTGTTTTAGGTTTGTTGTTGTAGGTAGGAATAATAATTAATTATTCTTACTTGTTGGTTATGAAATGTATATTGAAATAATTTACTTTTACAAATCATTAGTGATATTAGTTTTGAGTGAAAATGCTTGGATCAGCATAATATTATATGGTACTTCAAATACATGTTTTGATAAAAAAACAATAGTGTAATAAAATAAAACTGCGTTTTATTGTAATCAATGTTGACAGTTTTAAATTCCAAAATTATTGATCAATAAAATAGTTTACACCAACAAATATAACTTTTATTTTTATAACCATCGTTCATAATATAAACCGTAGCAGGTGGCGTTTTGAAGTTCTGTCTACTCATACAGAAAAATGGAAAACTTGTTTTTTTTTGTAAACAATTTATTACTCATTATTGTTGTTTGGCTGTGTGTTTGGCAACTCGAAGCGTGGTCGTCCGTCGTAGGTACTTTTGTTTTGTTACTCAGGAGGATAACCTCAGACTGTAGACACTGTAGTGATGTCAAGACAAATGTGCGAAAGACTGTAAAGTCAGACGCTAATTTAGAAGACGGGCTACCCATTGGGGCTGTTGAAATTGTCTGGAGATCCTTTTGGAACTCATCCATTCTGTGGTTAAACACTTCAAACATCTGATCAATAGACTGTGTGATGGATTCCATATTAGTTTTAGTGCAGTGGCAGTGTAAATGTTGTTGTTGAGGTTATGTAAATTTAACACTTTAGTTAACTACCAAGATATAAAGAAATGAGGATAGGACACAATAACTATTGGTTGAGGTATTTATAAACTCATAATATACTTTTAAAAAAATCACGTTTTAATAAATTTCTAGAATTAAATTAGAACAGCTGATTCAAAATAGCCTAAAAAATCTTAATAATAATAATTACGCTTCACAGCAAGAAGAAATGTACCATATGTACCCGCACAAAGTCGATATTGTGTTGCCTACCGTTCGACTCAATGGCTAGGGTTGTACCTTTAATAATTATTACCAAACTAATAAACCGAGTGATGCGAAATAACCATAATTCTTTTAGAGTTTGATAAAATGATCAGGCAGGTATTTTCTTTAATCCTCTGAATTCTCGGTTACTAAATTGTATCGTTGAAATTATTCTTAATCGCGTAAATTTAATAAATAATCATATGGAAAACACTTTTCATTTGTTTTTTTACTTTCACGCCCAACTACTATACAATAATTACGTTGTTTCGGTATTTTGACGAGAAAACGCAGGAAACATCCGTTGTATCATTTTAGATAGATTGTATATTTTGTATCTGTAGAATTGAAATCAAAGCTATGTATATGTTGTCTCCATTCTTTTCTTATCGGATTGTTGATCCCAATGCGAATGCGTCACTTAAATTTTATAAAAGACAATTAAGAACATCAAAAATAAAGTGATACGTAAATATTTCACAGTGCAATATATTATGTAATTAATAATAATTATATATTTATGAAAAAATAATTACATCAGATTTAATAATCGCAATTGTTTTGAATGTACATATGAATAAATGATTACATCATAATAGTAATAATCACAATTGTTTTATTTCCCATTTGTTGCAACCCTAGCAGCAGAAGTACCTACACTGGCGGCGCGGCGGCATCGTGCGACATCAAAGGCATTGCCTTACTAGGTAAGTTTATAATGATTAACTCTTTAATAATTATTTTTGACTTTACTCATTTCTTTTATTATATAATTTACGTTTTACTTTTACAGAATCCGATTCAATGGATTATGAAGACGAGTCACACAACGCCATACGATAGTGATGATGAATGAACATTTCAATAAATGCATGCGTGTTTTTTATGTTGTTTTGTAATTGTTAATTGTTTCTTAAATAAAGAAATAAACTAAATATTTAAATGATGATTTGTTATTTGCAACACAACTTTATATTTGAGATTCTTTACAAATGTATATTTAGTTTTGTATCATCAAATTTATAAATTTTATTCCATAGTTTTCAAAATTAAATGTAAATGACCATAAAAACATTAATAAAGTAAATCATTGATGTAAGGTCAGGGAACGTAATACATATATACATCTGACCATGTAGAAGCTAAGTCTTGTTGACTGCTGAAGTCTGTAAAGTTTTGTTGTCTGCTGAAGTCTGTACGCAATGAAAATGTCTGCCGTTTCGAAAATAAGTTTTTAAGACCCTAATAAATAAAATATATGAATGGCAGATCTGGTCAAATACTTTCAAAATTGTATTTTTTTCAGCACTTTCATAAGTGTCTGCCAGAATGTTATCCGCGTGATAATGGTCTGCCATTGTTATTTTCCGATAGTAATAATAATCTATTTTCAAATATCAAAATGGCAGACGTGGTCAAATGGTTTCAAAGTTCGCCAAAAATTTCCACCTGTCTTACCTAAGCGCGCGCCCCGTCCACCACTCTGGGCTTAGTGACTCCTCATCTCATGTATAGTAGGTATTATTAGGGGAATCAACACACAAAAATCCAGGTCTGGTCAAATACATACAGGTAGCTTTGCGCTAGCTCTCTAGCTATTACTTCTTATGGAGAGAAAACGTAAACATGTACCACGGGCGAAGCCGGGGCGGACCGCTAGTAAATAATAAAATAATAAATAGTGTATTAGATTTGTTATTGTATCTTGTAACATGTTAAGACTAACCTGACTCCTGGACAGTCCGACAGTCTGACACCTACGAATAATTATTCTTACGTCTTGTTGGGAAATGTTCAAATACCTACCTATTGAAATAATTTACTGTTACAAATCATTAGTGTTATTAGTTTTGAGTGAATAGGCATGGATCAGAAATTCAGAATATAATATGCTACTAACTACTCAAATACATACATGTTTACACAACAAACACCACTGACCTCTATAACTATAAGTTATAGAGGTCAGTGACCGTCAGTGACAAACACTATGGATACCTACGCTCGCGAATGCAAATTCGGTGATTTACTAATTATTGATACCTAGTCATTGAATTCGTTTTGAAATAGCCTGTACTTTGTAATTTTTAGTGTTATAGACATTTATAAAATGTGGTGCTCATTTTTTTGTAATAAATCATCCCGAACGCTATTGTATTTTCGTTGTTTTATTTCAAGTGAACACCTATACAATTTTGTCACGAGCCGCCTCTGGCCTCTGGGTGAAATAAACAAGTCAAATGATTTTTGTTCTAATTGTATTTTGGTAGTAGTTTGTTTAGAATTTACATTACCATTGTTTAATTTTTACCTACTATATTTTACTAAAAGTCGAGTGCGTCGAAATCGTAAATATCTTTTTCACCTTCCTGGTTTTTTTCCATAGTAAATAGTGTTTTAGATTTGTTGTTGTATGAATAATTATTCTTAGCATAATATTATATCATAGGTATATGCTACTTCAAATACATGTTTTGATAAAAAAAACAATAGTGTAATGTAATAAAATAAAACTGCGTTTTATTGTAATCAATTTTGACATTATTTATTTCCCAAAATTACAACAAAATAGTTTACGCCAACAAATATAACTTTTATTTTTATAACAATCCTACTTGTTTTACATTCACGCCATCTAGACTTAAATCTTTATCATTTTTGTATACGTCTGTGTGTGTAAACGACCCTGTATGCAATGACAGATGTTATAATGCATTTTTTTACCGAATTGGGTGGATTTTAAGGCAATGATATGACATATTTCAATAAAATATAATATTCAGTAACCGCCATGACTATTCCTACGACCTTAATCTTTTCCAATTACGCAAAAACTCAAATAAACTAGAAATGTAGAATTCAGCGCCATCTAGCGGGACATTGGCTGGGAACAGATCGTAGCAATCACCTTAATTCATTTTCCCTTCGAATTTTAATAAATTAATTATTCAACCAATTGAATTATCTGTGGCTATGACCACTCTGTCATATTTTTAGTTTTGATTGCTTTGTCAACTGTCAATTATTGTTACGTATTGGTTCGGTCAAGTTCTGGTTATCTAATTGTGAAACAAACGTCGAAAAAGCGCGGGAAACTTCGAACGAGGCGGGAGCGTGTTTTAAATTTTAATTTTAAATTAAACTTAATTTTATGATCAGAGGAGTAATTTGTTGTAAATATTATAGTATTTAGTGTAAATAGTTATAGTTTTATATAATATTGGTAAGTTTTATTATTAATATTATTTTTAATAGGTACTTATGTAAATTGTATATTTGAATTGAGTCTCCTTCATAGAAATCTATGAAGGATCCTCCTGATCCTTTTAATGAGGGATCAGGTCTGGGACCTGGTCCCTCCGTCGCTAGCTATGTAACACTATGTAGCAATGATGATAATTTCGATAAAGATCTACTTGATTGGGAACAAGAAGGTAATAGAAAAAGGAAGCGTGGTAAAAATATAAATTCTATTAATAGCCTAGAGAATTTAGATAGTGGTCGCCAGAGTGTTAACTCTAATAGCAACTCTGTATCAGCTAAGGAAAATATTTCAGTTGATTTACAGTCTAATTCTTTAATCAGAAATATATATACTGAACATGACTCTTTTCCATTTGTTGTTCATGTCCAAAGATGTGAATCATCACCCGGTGATGGTTCTACGCTGCATCCAATTACATTTGGCAATTTTTTGAAAAAAAATAGTTTTAAAAATATTGTAGCAGGCAGTGTCAAAAGAATAGGCAGGAATAGATGCGTTGTTGCTTTTTCAACTGCTCAAGATGCTAACACATTTATTAATAATAAAGCCTTAGAAACATTCAATCTAAGAGCAAAAATACCATCCTTCCATGTTTCTCGGATAGGTTTAGTAAGAGGCATTCCATCAGAATGGTCTCCGGAAGAAATTAAAGAAAATATAGTTGTTCCTAATGGATGTGGCTCTATAATAAAAGTGCGCAGAATTAATTATAAAGTTATTATTGATGGTACAGTTACATGGAAGCCTTCACAATCTGTAATATTAACTTTTGATGGGCAAACACTCCCGTCAAGAATATTTATTTGTTATAATTCTTTACCTGTAGAGCTATATATATTTCCAACCATTCAGTGTTATAATTGCTGTAGGTATGGTCACACAAAATCGATTTGTAGATCCAAGCCCCGTTGCTATAAATGCGGGCAAGATCATAGTGGTGAAACTTGCAATGTTGAAGAGGATGGTGCATCATGTATAATGTGTTCTGGTTTACATTTTGCTAATAATAAAAACTGTCCTGAATATAATCGCCAAAAACTAATTAAACTTACTATGGCTCAGAAGAACTTGTCATATGGAGAGGCACTTAAATTACACCCACAGGTAAAAAAACCTTATGCCGAAGTGCTTAACACTTCAACATTACAAGTCTCACCAAAGCATAGTTTACAAAATACAAATATAAATACATCTCATAAAAAGACTGTTTTTAAAAAACAACGTTCGCCACCTAAAAGTAGCCAAGGCTATGATAGAGCTGCTCATGAAGCTTTAATTAAAGAATGTCAGATGCCTACACCTGACAATGGGTGTGCCTTCAAGATATCTCCATCTAATGATACTCAAAATGGTGCTATAATGGAAATTATACTCGCTTTAATCAATTTATTACAACAAGGTAAGACATTAAGACCGTCCAACGTTGCTTTACTTAATAAAATTATTAATAACACAATAAAAAACAATGGCTTCGAACTTAGTACATTGGAATTGCAGGAGCATTCTTCCTAAAAAATCTGAATTAATTCATATCATTAATAAATATAATCCATTAGTAATCTCACTAAACGAGACCTGGCTAAAATCATATTTAAATTTTCGTATTCCCGGTTACATTTGTTTGAGGGATGATAGAACTGACGGATACGGCGGTGTTGCAATTTTAGTTAAAAATACTCTTACTTTCAAAAAATTACCACTTTTCCAACATACCGATAAAAGTTTCAATATTGTCGGAATAAGACTTAATAATACGATTTCCATTGTTTCCATTTATATTCCTCAGTTTTCGAATTTAATTAAGCATGATATACAACATATTTTTTCCACACTTGAAGAACCCTATATTATCTTAGGTGATTTTAATTGCCATCACCAATCTTGGGGATGTAGTATATCGAATTCAAATGGAGTACAATTACTAGATCTGATCGACAATAACAATTTATGTGTAATAAATTCAGGGGAGCCGACACGACGCACTCGTGTGAATGAGAACTTGAGTGCAGTAGATCTAACAATTTGTACATCGGATGTAGCTTCATGTTCATCCTGGAGTCCCTTACCGTATACGTTTGGTAGTGACCATTTCCCTATTTTAATTACTTTGCCGTTCAAAAATAATCAAAATTATAAACAAAGTTCACGTTTCAAATATAGACTGCAAAATGTAGATTGGGACAAATATAAAAATACAATTGAAAATGAAGTAAGGAAACTTCCTGATGTAAATATCACTAATGGAATAAAATGCTCGGAAGCGTTGGCAAAAACGATTTTGCAAGTTGCTGAGGAGTTATTCCCTGTTAAATCGACCTCAAACACGTTCATGTCTTCTCCACCTTGGTGGGATAAGGATTGTACAGAAGCGATAAAGAAACGAAAACTGGAAGAAAAGAGATATGCTGAGAATATGTCCACGGAGAATTACAATAATCTGATTGCTACAATAAAGACAACACGATCACTACTCAAGAGAAAAAAAACAAGAAGGGTGGAAATCTTTTTGCACATCCATTTCACCGAATACTTGTCCCTCTGAAGTGTGGAAAAAATTAAAACGCTTCAGGTCAGCATTTGCTGAGCAACCATATAGATTTCCAGAATCATTGGCTCATGATTTTATGCAAAATATAGCTCCCGATACAGTTCCAGAGAATAATATATTACCCGTGACTTCTGTTTCATTTGATCACAACTACTTTCGCATTGATTCCTTTTTTTCTCTATATGAGTTGAAGGGAGTACTGTCAAATGTAAAGGATTCCACCCCCGGCCTAGATGGTATACCTTATTCTTTCTTAAAAAACCTCGGAGATAGTGCATTACAATACTATCTTGACATAATAAATAATATAATGCTGTCTGGAAATATTCCGTCCGAGTGGAAGACACAAGAAATTATACCTATACTCAAACCAAATAAACCAGCTGACGAGCACTCATCCTATAGACCGGTAGCTTTGTCATGCGTTTTATTAAAGGTAGCAGAACATTTGGTGAAAAATCGTTTAGAGTGCCATATCGAGCATCACGATTACCTATCAAACAGTCAGTTTGGTTTTAG
>CAJQZM010037048.1:0-10133 GCA_907164665.1 Colias nastes | reverse complement strand
CCCACAAAAAACCTATAATACGTGCGGCAGTCAACTAAAGAAACCCCCTCATTAAAACTAATTCAAACTATTATAGTATACTTAAATATTTTTCTGGCAATATATTTACCAACTAAAATTTCTTTCAATCCATTATTTACATCAATATTTGTTGCAGTTAAAAGAAGATATAACTAACTACATGTATTGGTCAACTATGAGAGGACGACCCAAACTCAAAGCTTCTTTACCGCAGTCCCTTCAACCCAACATATCTCCATTAAGGGAACCTCAGCCAAGCACATCATCAGCAGCAATTCCAATGGAGATAGATAGTGTCACAGAAATTAAGAAGATTTTATTATGTAATAAAGGTGTGCAAGTGAAACCAAAAATGGCAGATCGGACTACTAACTGTTCTTTGAGTAAAATTAAGACAGCTCCATCATCTTTTTGTCAAGATGATGATGACTTTAATAGGGAACAAATTGATATTGATGATGCCATACCATCAACACAGGGTAGCACTACTACTACTACTTCTGTAGATGTTTCTGACATTACAAACAAAAACATACAAAAATCCTTCATGCTAGAAATAATTGAAAAAAGGCCATTAGATTACATAGGATTACCACAAAATTATTATTGGTTAATAAACTTTTTTGTGTCTCATTTAAAATTAAAATCTATACATATTATAATAACATTATACAAAATTAAAAATAATTTATCATTCAGGCAAATATCAGACATGTTTTGTATATCTCTAAGCACTTTATGGCGTATATTTTATAAAGCTCTTTATGTACTATCTAATTTTTTTAAACAATTGATTTTTTGTCCCCCTATTTTGACTGTAAAACGAAACTTACCATCTTCTTTTAAAACAAATAAAGAATACTCAAATATATATTGCATAATAGATTGTTTTGAAATAGAAATAGAAAAACCATCCAAGCCCATAGAGCAATCACTGACCTGGTCTCAGTATAAAAATGCTAACACACTAAAATATTTATTGGCTTCAACACCTGATGGTTTCATTGTTTTTGTATCAGCTGGCCATGGTGGTAGGATATCTGATACAAACATAGTGGAAGTATCTAGATTTTTAGATGTGTTACCACCTAACTGCTCAATATTAGCAGATCGGGGATTCAAACATATTGATACTTTATTGACTAAAAAAGGCATAAAGCTTCTTCGTCCACCAAGTGTTGTAAAAAATGTTAAATTAACAAAAAAAGAAGCCATTCAAAGTAAAGTTATTGCCAGTCTACGCATTCACATAGAGAGGGTTATTAGGAGAATAAGGTTATTTAAATTGTTAAAACCACATTCTGTTATTAATAATAAGTTAATTCAATACATCGATGAAGTAGTGACAATAGCATGTGGTTTGATTAATTTACAAAGTTCCATAGTAAAAAATTGTTAAAACCACGATAGATGAAGCCGTGACCATAGTATGTGGTTTGATCAATTTATAAAGTTCTATAGTAAATATAAATAATGAATAGGCTGTAAAAGTAATTTTAAACAGTGTGATTTCTGTATGTAAGGACATTTAGGTTAAATTTACTAAGAAATTATTAAGTTCAAACTTAATATGTATGTAGTTTTGTTAAATACTTATTTTATTTAATCTTAATAAGCCTATGATTTTCATAATTTCCTATTAATAAAAGACTGTTTTTTTTTAAAGTTCTATTTATTTGACACTTTCCAACATTTTTGGGAAAATATATGTTTCCCAGAAATTTTCAGCCCCCCTTAACAAATGTTGCATATATTCATCATCATAAAGGATCCAGTATTTGTGAATGATTTTGTTTAGTTCAAAATGTGGATCAGCTACACAAAATAATCCTTTTTTCTTTTCAGCAGCAAACATTTGGAGCATTATTTGAGCTTTAAATTTTTCTTTAATTTCATTTTCGTTTATGTACCTTTTCATTGCTTTATGGCTCATTGGACTTTTCACTTCAATGACAAAGTCCTCGCAAATGCCATCTGGGGATACTCCAATGATAGGGGATAGTAAAATTATGCCCTGTTTCTCAATGTGGATGTTAAGTCCTATTTCAAGCTCCTGTATAACTAGATTTTCCAATGTTTTGCCTCTTTTAATAGCTTGCGTCTCTGGCACTTTATATCCTCCTAAAATACTGTTCACTAATGCACCATCTGTAGTTTTGCATTTCACTGCCTCATAAATTTTGGACCCAGTCACTCTACCCTGACGCATTGCATGCCACAATTTAGAGTCAGCCTGTTTTTTAGTTTTTTCAGCTATTTGGTTTTTGAGGTTGTCTGTAATGATGTTTGCATACCATGATTTAAATGCCATGTAACTGTGATCATATTGGACATCTTGAACAAACTGGAGCATTAAATTAAAAACGGTTAAATCTATCAGTGCAGGCTGCTGTTCTTGGCAATATTTTAAAATCATTCCTTCAGATATATTGCGCAGATTACACTCATTAGTAAATGTGGATAATGTTACATTCACATTTATATCTTCAGGAACTTTCCTTTTTCTTCCCAAATTTTTGGCCAAAACAAACTGCTTATCTGTAACAGCTGCGGCAAGTCTGGGTTTAGTCCAATAGCAAACAGTTGATGTAACCGATGGCTCATCTGATCGTTTAACAAGCCAAATTACAAAACAAATGGCGTGTTTGCACCCTCCTGCTGCTGCTGCGCAATCGTTACATTCTACTTTAATGATTTTTTCTGCCGTCTCATCTATTGTAGCAGACACGACGTATAGTTTCCCTTTAACTTTGTGTTCTGGTGTTACACGGCATTTAATTATACACAAATTTCCTTCCCGCTTAACTTCGACGTATCCTACTGCTGTTTCGACGTAAGATTCACGAGATGCAAGTAATGCCTTAGCACTACGAGTTTCCGCAGCATTGTAGCAATCGTTTTCATACATATATTCCATTATCATCAGATAACTAACTGAAGGTAGGTTTCTGTTATCAGCAGACTGAAATCCTTCGGTAACTTTCATTGTGTAGAAAAGTAGAAAATGTTTTTATCGAAATTTAAGATACTCGAAAAGACTTGCAAATAACGGTGTGTAGTTATTTACAAAGCTTGGCGAATGGCGGTTTATTTTAGTGTCAACTGTCGTCTGTCAAGAGTGATAAAATGTCAACTGTCGAGTTTTTTTTTTTTAATCTAAATTACGTGGCAAAGGAAAAAATCTATTCCTCCGTATGTATGACGTCATTTGGCGCTTACGACATTTTAGAATGAGATGATTTTCAAACTCAAAAAGATGAATGAAAACTTTAATATTTTGAAAAAGCAAAAAATACATGTATAATAATTTTTGATCTAGTTTTGATTAAAATAAAAAAATAAGTAGGTTAAAATTTTGAAATGTTGTCAATCGATTTATCGTTAGTAATTATTAATTGTTGGAAAAAAATTTAAAGCTTTCGTTTCATTGTAGTTTTCATCAAAGTTAATTCAAATTGTGTTAAAAAAATAAATATAAGTATGGATGAAGGTACAAACATTGAAAAAAATGTTAATGAAATAATCAAAATCCAAATTACTTAAAATAACCGTAAATATTTTTCAACCAATTATTATGTATACCACTTTATTTACTGAGGTTATTGCTAACTCTATGAATATTTTTTTTTTTCAACACTGAACTTAGCGCAACCTGCTGGTGCGTTTCACGTTCCAATTAAGCATCAGCATAATTCGGCATTGTGCGCCACTGAGTCGCATTATGCTCTGTAATTGGAAAACAGCCATAGGCAGATGATGATGTGGACCTGTGGGCTGTGATGTGGACGATGTGGATGAGCTATAGTGGCTATAGATCACAGACTATAGATACTATATAGATGTGTGTGTGACAAATAGGGATGGTAGGTATCAATTACGTGCCGAGCTATCGATAAGTTATGTAAATAAATATGTATCTTAAGTAAATTTTATGTAAACAATCGAGTACAGCGTCAAGTCACATCACTACAACAATCGACTTACCGATGAAATGTGATACTGTATTTTTATACGCGCTCGCGGCGGGTATAGGCCGATTAAGAAGAGCTGGAACGTCAACACATTAACACATTGCACATGTTTAGTGTCTGTGAAGACGCGCGCGGCGTGACGTCATACTGCATACGCATTATTAAAAGTCTGCCCGTCTCTCTCGCGCGCAGACTAGCTTATGAGGGTGAAGGGGACAATTATTGTTTTTATTTTGCAATTGTTTATAAATACAGGGTGATGTAATTTAAAGTTTAAACAAAGACGTTAGGTAAACTACTAACTATATTCGACGAGATACTTCGCGGCACACGGATTAGATTTTTTTTTTTACTTTACCTGGGTTAAATTATGTAATAATTTTAATAAGTTTTGTAAGCAAAATGTAAACGCTGTAAGTTAACATTTTCATACATAGCTGAACAATAAAGCTTTTATTGTAATGTAGTGGTAGCCTCTTACGTGCTAGGATTTCGCTTGTTTTGTTTCTTAGGAGTGAGCGCACGTGTTATTTGTATTGTTTTTATCGTTATTTTGAATATGACATGAAATTTTATTATTATTTGATAATTGAATGATTATAAATACTTTTATTATTATTTTTACAATTGATTATGAGAATAAATAATTAAGTTCATCAATTGAATTTCTCTTAAAAAAAATGTGTGCGTGTACTAGTGTACACACGTAAGAAGTGAAACTTCTTTATGATCTTATTTTTCAAAAAATAATTTACTATATGCAACTTTACAGAAATACGTCAATCACGCGTGTAAGGGATAAAAACAAGATGGCGCGTAACGGAAAAATGTCACGCGTAACGAAAAAATGTTACACTAATTTTTTTTCCAACCCCGATAAAGAAGTTTCACTTCAATTATAATTTTACATAATATAAATTATGAGAGCTTTCATAATTATATTTGTATATAATATTTATTAACTACAACGCACCCATTTTACAATTCAAGTCTACACGTCTTAAACAAGAGTCGCATTTATTTTTGAACATACTGTATAGTAAAATTGCTTAAGTGTGAGTACGTGGTAAGTACTGTGAACATGCCAGCTTTCCTTAATCGGCCTGTACGTCGGCGTCGTGTTGTTCCCACCTGTGCCTACTGTTCCCACTTCGTTGTTTGCAATCTATAGGTACTATATATACTCTAGAGCAGGGCTTCCCAAACTGTGCGTCGCGACGCCCTAGGGCGTCGCGACATTGTCCCAGGGGCGTCGCATGTCGACGCAACCAAATCGAGTGAGCGTCGGGCACGTACATTTTGTCATTCATACATCCCGGTACATCCCGGGCAGCGAGCGGCACGGCGCGGCGGCGCGGGCGCCGCGCCGCTGGCGTTGTCGACCTCCTCTCCCCCGCGTTCTCTAGTGTCCCGCGAGTTCATTTCGTTCAGTCAAGCTTTTGTTTTGTTTAATTACTCACGCGGAATTTTAATATTGACAATGGATATTATTCAAAAAAATAGAAGAAATAGCCTATGCTTCCTAATAAACTAAAACGGCATTTGGAATCAACTCACAGTCATTTACAAGGTAAGCCGAGAGACTTTTGTAAGAAAATTGCGAGAACTGAAACATCAGTCCACAGTTTTGATTTCAAGAGCATCAGTTCCTACCAAAGCTTTACTCGCCTCTTACATGGTAGCTCACCGTGTTGCCAAATGTAAGAAACCACACACGATTGCTGAGGAATTGATTTTACCTGCAGCGGTTAATATGGATCAGTGATGATTGGAGAATCGGCAGCTAAAGAAATAAAAAATGTACCTCTTTCAAATAATACGATAAGTCGCCGTATTCACGACATAGCAGAAGATATTAATGAGCAAATTGTGGGAAACCTTTCCGGTTTATTTGCCATTCAATTAGATGAGGCGACTGATTACTAAAATTGCTTAGTATTTTTGGGGGCTGGGTTGAGGGGCGTCGTAGAAAAATGGTAAAATCCCAAGGGCGTCACAGTACAAATAAGTTTGGGAAGCCCTGCTCTAGAGTCTAGGTGTTAAGATTTTTTGAAGTGAAACTTCTTTAGCGGGGTTGGAGAAAAATTTAGTGTAACATTTTTTCGTTACGCGTGACATTTTTCCGTTACGTGCCATCTTTTTCTTATCCCTACCACGCGTGATTCGACGTATTTTTGTAAAGTTGCAGTAAATTATTTTTTGAAAAATTAGGTCATAAAGAAGTTTCACTTCTTACGTGTGTACACAAGTACACGCACACATTTTTTTTAATATGCAAAATAGCCATGGGACTTCTTGCGTGGCACCTTAAAAATAAGATGTCTGGTGTCAATCAGATTACAAATACAGATTGTCAGATGTCAATGTCAAGTTTAAAAGATTGTTCTCGATAGACTTTTAGCTACATTCTAATAAAACAGCAATTCCTTAAAAAAATGTCCTGATTGTAATAAATAAAATGGAACTGAATTAATAACAGTAAATGGTTTCTATTGTCGCTATTTGTATACATTTTTTAATCAGGACAACGCAATAGGTTATATTAAAGATTGTACTCTTGTTATTATTTAAATTTGAAAATCATCTTGCCCTCGCTTCGTAACAAAATGTTTTGTTGGGGTAATGCTACTCATCATGAATTGTGCATTGAAGGTTCTGATAATCTTGACCTGGTAAGACTGAGATTAAAATATAATTTTACAAACTATAGGTATAAAAATATTATGTACTGGCATACTCACTATTTAAAAAAATATTTTTTACTAAAAATAGGTCATTAAACCAACATTTTCTAAATGGAAGGAAAGTAGTCATATCCAATTTGTAGCTGCAGGAGAATTTCATACTTTGTATTTAACCAATGTTGGTCATTTGTATTCCTGTGGTAATAATGATGTTGGACAATTAGGACGACAAGCTAAAGAAGAAGATGGGAAATATCCAGGTTGTTGTATATTGTTTGCTTTATCATTAAATTTTTTTATGTGCAAATTTTTACAGTTTAACAGTTATTAGCATACAAATCTCTATTCCTTATAATATCATATTGTAAAGTGGTGAATGTTTGAACCTGGCTCTAATTTTGATATTTATACTTTTCAGCGCTTGTAGAGACATTTAAAGGATGTAGTTTGTCAGCTATAGCATGTGGCATGCAGCATTCCATGGCAATAGATGAATGGGGCCAGCCATTCAGTTGGGGCTCTGATAGTATGGGCCAGTTGGGTAGTAATCTTGGTGGCCACGCTCAGGATAAACCAAAAATTATTAAATTTCTGGCCACAAAAAATGTGATTCAAATTGCTTGTGGATTCTACCATTCAGTAGCATTGACTAATAGTAAGTATATCAAATGCACACCTATAAGATGTAGTGTTCTCATAATATTTACTTCAAGTTATTCAAGTTACAAAACATTATGAATGCTAATTATGCATTAATATATATCTTAAAAGTTTGCTATTGTAATATAGAATTTGCTGAACTACTGAAAACTTTGCGTGTCTGTAATTGTTAAAGCTGATTGTGTGTGAAGGCTCACTAATATTTATCATCCACACAATTGAATGTATACTACTTTGCATACTGAGCTATGCCTAAATACATTTTCTCTTCATAAATAAATAAAATCATAAATTATGAAATATTGACCTGTTTACAAGAGGGCTATAAACACTTGTAGAGATTCTTATTCAACATTGATGGTTGGTGTTACATAAAAATTAAACACTTGTTCTTTTAACTTATCTAGATTTTGTGCTAAAAATAATAAGATTTGTTGAAACTGACAAAACATTTCATCCACAATATTTAAACAATTTTATGAAGATTGTGTACAAGTCATATAATCAAAATTACTATTTACTTCATGAATAATTAATGTTTATGTGTATAATGTAATAAAACTATTTTAGATGGTGAATTATATGCTTGGGGTGCAAACAGTTTTGGCCAGTGTGGGTTGGGCACAATGTCAAGTAAGACAACCACACCGCAACAGATAGCATCATTAGTTGGAGTTCCCATCGCACTGGTGGCTTGCGGCAGTAATCACACATTTGTCTTATCAAAGTAGGTACATATAAAAATATATCAATTACATACAAACTTTTTTCGATATTCTTTTGTTGTTCCCCCCATGTTTTTTAGGTTATCTGTAACTGATCTTTACATGTATTGTTCAAATTTGATCTTAGATAAAATAATTCTTATCATGGGATAGGTCAAATGAGGCATTAAGTTTACTTGAAGCATTAGGGATAATTACAATTGAAATATAATATGATGTAATATATTTTTCAGGTCAGGTGCTGTGTTTGGGTTCGGTAAAAACAGTCATGGTCAACTGGGACTACAAGATAGAGATAATAGATGCTATCCCACACATTTAAAAGTTTTGAGAAATGTCAAGGTATTTAGGAGTTATTGTAACCTAAATATTATAGAAATCTATATAAATTTTTGATTATATATGTAACTATGTTAAATTCAATGTTGAAAGAACTTTAATATCAAGACTTTTACTAGAAGTAAGCAACATTTAATGTTGTTTTTCTACTTTTAGCAATAATTACTTTAAAAATATACTTACACAAAATTTTGTTAGAAAAAATTATATTATTACTGCAATCAGAGCATATTTTTTAACATGGCAAATCTTTTAGGTTTGTTATATTTCATGCGGTGAAGATTTTACTGCCTTCCTTACTCTTGATGGCGGTGTCTTTACATGTGGTTCAGGTGAATATGGACAAACAGGACATGGTGCAGTGAAAGATGAACTGGTGCCTAGGAAGGTATGTTATGTACATATTTATACTTTGGTCCGCCTAAAGCAAAGGGGGCGCAAAGTAAGGACTTAGAAAATTTTTGATCCAAAGTGAAAATTGTATAGGAATTCGCGGGGCTCCTATTTCTGTGTAGTTTTTTTTTTAAGAAACCTAACCTAACCTAACCTAATGGCTAACCTAACCTAAACCTAACCTAACGTATTGAGGGCGAATATCTCGGCCATTTTTGATTTTAGAGTAAAGTTGTTCCTATAAAACATGCTTATATTAGCGTAATCTTTACGATAAAACAATAATAAATAGGTGTTATAATGACACCAACTCCATCAAAAATTTTCTAAGTCCTGCGCCCCCTTTGCTTTAGTCCAACCTGTAATAGTGCCCATTATCCACATGGGTTCTTAGTGCAAAAAAATGTTGGTTGGTGTCAATTATTATAAAAATCAATTCTATTATGTTGCGATTGATGATAGCATCCATCTTTGCATTGTATGATAATTTTTTAGACATCTCCTTTGTACCTTGAGTGTGTCGTTTTTGAAGATCGACACCTTTTTACTTAAACAATTATTGTCTTCTATATTAAAAAGAGCTTGTGCCGGGCACACGTGTTCGAAGTGAAACTTCTTTGGAAAGATACAAATATAGCAAAATCGTAGCCTTACTCCATGACGTGACGCCCTTGAAATTTTACTCTCAATGCACCTAAAGAATTTTCACTTCAAAAATTATTTATAAACATCCACTACATTACATTACAAGACACGCCCAATGCGACCGCGACAGCGATATGATACAAATTAATGGAAACAGATTTATTTAATACGCCTTTAAATGCGTATAAAGCAAATGTTTTTAGATTCTTAAGTAGGTAATTTAATGAAATTTGTATTCTATTTTTAATATCTTGCATAAAACTAAACATGTAATGCTTTGGGGTAAAACCTGTTAATGACTTGTTATGAAATAAATAAATAAATGTAACAAATTCGATATTGTAACTCGACAGATAGTAGAGCTGATGGGCAGCACGGTGACGCAGATAGCGTGCGGTCGCCGGCACCTGCTGTGCCGCGTGGGCGAGCGCGTGCTGGCGTGCGGGTACGGCGCGCGGGGCCAGCTCGGCTGCCCGCACATGGCGTTCGCGCTTGTGCCCACGCCGGTGCCGTTCACGCCGAATGATGAGTCGCCGGTGAGTTTACTTTTTTAATCAGGTCTTTTGATGATTAGAGATGTCGGAGAATGGTTGTGGCTGTTTTGTAATAATGGGATATTCTCATTTTGATGTTTCGATAACTAATATGATGGTCCAAGAGCCAGTGAACCCTGGGACTAACGGTCTCCCTGTAAG
>CAJQZM010037044.1:0-38684 GCA_907164665.1 Colias nastes | reverse complement strand
ATAGGGATATTGATCGATTATAATTCTAAAACTTATTTAGAAATGAATGCCCATAAAATGGACAATATTCTGTGTTAATTACAATTATTACATACCTACTATATTAAATTAAACTGAATGAATGATTTTTTACAGTTCTACAACTAAACATTACTCACAATATTTCATAAGAATTCACAATTTTAGATCTCTTTTCGTTGAGATAAAAATATATTTCATACTATCGAATTAGGCCCGTGGTAATGACCGATCTACATCAGTGACCTATGGATTTTTTCTTTTCTAGAGTCAAACGGGGTGAATCAAGTGAATCAGAAATCGAAAAGAAACGCCGAGGAGGTATTGAAATATTCAACGCTTTATCCGTTCAGGCTCCGGGGGAATACATTGTGCTGTGTATATTGTCGCGACGATTTCCTTCTGCCGAGCGAATATAGACAACACATGGACGAAAACCATAAGACCTTCACGATATCTACTGCGTTCGCGCATTGTGCGAAAGGCAAGGACTACCTGAAGGTTGACTGCACGAATTTGAAGTGTAGGATCTGTAGCTTACCCTGCAATGACATACAGGAAATAGCCAGACATCTATGCGAGTATCACGATTGCGACATAGACCTGAGCGCCGAAATACGCTTGCAGCCGTATAGAGTGGACAATGATCAGTTTACCTGCTTCCTCTGCGATAAAAAACTACCTACGATGACAAAGCTCTGCAGACATACGACGACCCACTATTCGAAATACACGTGCGACGTCTGCGGAAGGCACTATTTGACAGTGGAAGCGTTAAAATACCACATTCGGTGCAGTCACTCTGGTAAAGTCACTTGCCGCAAGTGCTGGGGCGAATTCGCAACTTCGGAAGAGAGGAAAGAGCACTTGCAAGTGTCGAAATCTTGCTGGGGTTTCTGTTGTGTGCTCTGTGGAGAGAAATTTAAGTCGTGGGAGTTGAAACAGAAGCATTTCGTCCAAGTCCACGGCCGGCCTGGCTTGACGTATGCGTGCAAAGATTGTGATATAATATTCAACTCGAGAAGGCTGTTTTATTCGCACTTTCGTTTGAATCACACGGATGAAGGGTATATATGTCCGTGTTGTGGCTTAAAGTTTGTGTCCAAGAAACAAATGGATGACCACAGATTGGGACATACTGGAGAGAAGCACTATGAGTGCGGGGTCTGTCATAAGCTATTTACGCGAAGCAGGAGTTTGAAGCAGCATCTATGGATTCACAGTGAGACGAAGCGATTTCCGTGTTTGATGTGCGAAAAACAGTTTGCCCAAAAAGTCAGCTTGCAAGGCCACATGCGGTCCCACCACCCGGAAGTCGTTTTTGAAGATTGATTTGTATACAGTTGAAATAAAGCTTGTTAATTGGTTTTGTTTGTTTTCTTTCGATCGTTGGCTAAAATACACGTAAATCAAATTATTAATAGGTCTGTCTTATGTTTACTTTATTAAATAGGATAAGGATAGTCGTTACATTTGGCCAAGATAAGTGTCACTATTCAAAATATGCGCATGAAGATATGGTGTGATTTTTAGACGTGCAGAATTCTGATGCTGATTTGTAGTCGCTGAATCCGAAATGTATGGAATGGAATAATGATGTGGCACTTTTCTTTTTTAGGGCCGAGAAGGGAAATTGAGAGGAAAAACCCAAAGAGATTATTCGAAAGATCGGTTAATCAGAACCCGCAAAGGCGAAACGCGGTTCTCATACTTAGACATTCAACGGCGATTCCATTTAAAACCCGATTTAATAGAATCGTATGTGCCTATTGCCACGATGAGTTAGAGACTATGGACTTACTAAGGACCCATATGAAAGATAACCATGAAAACGCTGATTATAACAGCGCTTTTTATAAAGTAGTCGATGATTTGAAAATCGACATCACTAATTTTAAATGTAATTTATGTACCCAGAGTTTTGAAAATGTGGACAGCTTTATGCACCATATATCCAATGAACATGCTAAGCCTGTTAACTTTGACGTACCGTTTGGCGTCTTGCCGTTTAAACAAATAGACACCGGCCTCTGGATTTGCTTTGACTGTGATAAAGTATTCCGCGATTTTCCAGAAATAAATTGCCACTTACGGTCTCATATTAAAATCTTCACATGCGAAAAATGCGGTGCGACCTTCCTATCAGAGCATGGTTTGCGACAGCACGAAAGAAATTTAAAATGCTACGCGGCTACATATACACCTCGGTTCGGAAAGGCGCTGAAACATAGAAGCAATACGGAGATCATTTTAAAATGCTCCACCGCGTTACCGTTTAGGATCTGGGGACAGAATTTTAACTGTATATTCTGTAGGGTGCAATCTGGTAATCCCAATGGATTGAGACAACACATGGCGTCCAGACATGCGAACTTTGAAATAAACTCGGTATTTAACAGACGTATGAATAAAGAATTTCTCAAAGTCGACATAACGAACTTACAATGTAAATTGTGTTTCATCAAAATAGATACGTTAGACGACCTTTTGACACATTTGAAGAATGATCACAAGCAACCCATAAACTTTGACGCTCAACCAGGAGTGTTACCATTTGCTCTGAACGATGGTACCAGTTGGAAATGTGCGATATGCAAGCAGCAATTTATGGATTTCTTTTCGCTAAAAAAACATACTTCGGAACACTATCAGAACTACGTATGTGACACTTGTGGAGAAGGCTTCGTCACTGAGGTGGCCTTAAGAGCTCATAAGAGAATTCCACACGAGAATAAGTACAATTGCAGCAGGTGTGTTGCGACCTTTTCAACGCTTGAAGAGAGGAGTATTCACATGAAGACCCAGCATACAACTATGCCCTATATGTGTATGCACTGTAAGGATAAACCTCGATTTGCGACGTGGGAATTACGGAAACGGCATTTCATAGAAGTTCATAATTTCAAGCCGGGGGCAGACGCGTATGAATGTACCACCTGTCATATGACGTTTAAGACAAGATCGCAGAAGTACCACCATAATGTTAAGTCTCATAGGTCTAAAAAGGACGCAGATTATGGGTTTTCGTGCGGGCACTGTGCTAGAGCGTTTATGTCGAAACTGTCCTTGGATAAACATATAGCTAAGAAACATTATATGTGATTGAAGCCTCATTGGAATACAAATTGATGTTAGGAATATGAGTAATGTGTAGCCAGTCAAAATTGTAATTTATTTAAGTTCGATAAAATACTTATAACCATGAATTAAATATTGGCTTAAACATATTTATAAGTTTGCTGTATCCTAGCTAATCGTAAATGAAATCTACGCTAACTCTTATGTAAATTATGAAGGTTAAGTTACTTTAATAGAAGCCGCAATACTCAATATTTTTTAACATGGTTGTGATTTTTATTAAATAAGTATATAATTTAAGAAACTATCAAACTGCATAATAGCCGATTTGGTACCTTGAACGCAGAAGTTATGCTTATGCTTTCCTCTTTATGTGTACATAATAAACACTCTGACTTAACAGAATTAGCTATCCGCCCCGGCTTCGCCAGTAGTACATATATAGCCTGTAGCATTCAGAGAAATAGTAGGATAGATTGACCGAAATTTCGGGAGTTGTGAACATAGGCAATGATAAAAAAATATATATAACTTTGATTTTGTAGGATATTTTTGCTGCATTCTGCTATTATTAAGGAAATTTTGTACATATTTATTTGGAAAATAAATTAAAATGTGATGTCGGAAATAAAGGAGTGATAATTGATTTGATTTGTTCTTGGTTTTATCATGATTAGTGAATTAGCTTTTCGCCTTCTTTATCTAAAACTTAACAAATAACACAATATTTAACCTTCTTCGAGAACCACTCTATCTATTAAAAAATACGCATCAAAATCCGCTGCGTAGTTTTATAGTTCCCAGCATACATACATCTGGACGGACAGATAACGGGTAGCTTTGTTTAATACTATGTAGTTATGATAAAGGATATTAAATAACTAAGATCAACTATGTCATATGATCCGGTCAAATTAAACCAAATGATAAAAAAAGCACAACAAAAATTCATTGGCCAGGCATTAGAAGTTTCAGACTAATCTGTTACTGATTAAATTTCTGCTTGACAGAAGAAAACACATCCTAATCATTCAAATTAACGTACGTATTTGAAATACTAGCGTCAAAATACAGTACTCCCAAACTGATAATGCGCATAGAAAAATTCGTCACTGTTCGGCAACTGTCATATTCCCCGAGCCTCCGAAGATGATAAGTATATAGAGTGGTTAAATGTATTTTCATCATGCATAGTTTATTAGAATTATGAGTTTTATTATGATTTTATGGTAAAAGAGATAAGTAACGAAATTTGTTTCGATAATTCAATGTAAGTTAATAGCGAGGATAAGCCACACGATTGCGAATATATATTTGTTGTATTGATTTACTCGGAAAATTCTATACTTAGAACTATTAGTGTCTTACTGAAGCTGGCGTAGTGATGGATGTATGGAATGTTAAAATAAGACAAAGTTTATATTTAAAAAAATGATTTTCAAACACTGGTTTACATTTAAATTGTAGAAATCTAATCATTAAAATCTCAGTCCAAAGGATTTACAGAATCAGGGATTATCTCTATTTCTGATGTCGTAGAATGATCAGAACTTTCATTATGCTCTTATTAATTTTCACTTTCCCCACTGCTATCTGCTACCTGTGTAAATAATCATTTTATCGGAAAATTCATTTTTGAAACAAAACTAAGAAGGGTATGTAGCAGCAGCTCTATACAATTCCATACAGAGATAATACGTGCGGTCACCACCAATATATAAAGACGACTGATGGATTTTTGAATTTTTTGACTGACAGGCTACCGTCACCTATCGCCTGAATTGTTTTCGATTGTGTATGACTCTGAATTGACTCCTATTTCTTTTGAACAAGGTGCAAGATGCAAGTGCATTGTTTAGGGCACTTACGATTCAATGATTCAGGGTGATTCGGGTGTTTCTGGAAATACGATAATTAGCGAAGATCTGCATGCGCATTATTAATTTTGGAGTACTGTACGTGAATTTCTTGCAAAAACTAGACACTAGATACTATATGCAACATTTTTACATTTTTTGATGAATAAATTTTAGGATGAACTTGACCTAAAGAAGCGTTTTAAAGGGTATATAGAATTATAAAAATACCTAGTATGGTTCACTATGGCACAGATGAGAAATTAGAAAAAAAAAACGGATAATATGAATCTTAAAAACGGGCTGTATATTGTGTGAAAAGCAGTTTTTCAAACCTTTGAGTTTTTCAAGCTACACAAACTGGCATAACATTTAAATGTAAAGAAGACCATAATTTATATTAAAACAGAAAGCAAAGTCGAAGAAGAGAGAGCTCACAAGATTTTCTTTTATTTCTAGGACAATCTGGAAATGACGAAAACAACTTAAACGATATTGAATCGTGCTCTCAAATTAAAAGTGAGAAACCGAAATATCAAAGAAGCGCCAGAGCGGAAGCGAGGTTTGCGACGAAAAAGAACGCAAGTGCTATACTAGAGTGTTGGGTCTTGACCCCGTTTCGATGGAAGACCAATAGATTTAAATGTGCCTATTGTGAGAACAGCTTTACTGGCTGCACTGAGCTTAGAGAACATGTAGCTGTATGCTCAACTTTGCACACTGTTCAGGATATATACAGTAAATTCAAAGAAATGTCGCTTATAAACGTGGATTTGACAGACGCTGTGTGCAGGATATGCTTATGCCCCTTCTCCGGCGTGGTCCACATGAGGCGACATGTGCAAGAACACAATTTCGACTTCGACGAATCATACCCAGATGGTGTCCTGCCATTCAGTCTCAATAAAGATTTCTGGTCGTGTGTCCTTTGCGAAGAGAAATTTAATAACTTTTTTAAATTGTACGAGCATATGAATGTGCATTATCAGCATTATATTTGCGCGACATGCGGCAAAGGTTACATGACTGCGCCGCGTTTGAGAAAACATTCTGAAGTTCATATTAAAGGATGCTTTCCTTGCGATAAATGTGGACGTAGTTTTACAATGCGAGCCGCTAGGGATTATCACAAGGCGAATGCGCATGCAAAGGGGCCGAGGTACGAATGCCCCCAATGTGATATGCGGTTCTCCGGGTATTACGAACGAATGAATCATTTGAACGAAGCGCATAAAGTCAAAGAAGTGTCTTACGATTGTTCCTACTGTGAAAAAACGTTTAAGACGAGTGGGAAACGCGCGTTGCACGTCCGTTCGGTCCATTTTCCTCAAAAACGTAGCTTCAGTTGCACGTATTGTGAATGGCATTTCAAAACTGCGTACGAATTGAAAAGGCACATGGTAAAACATACTGGGGAGAGGAAGTTTTCTTGTAATGTTTGCGGTAAATGTTTTCTACGGAGCAAAGCGCTTAGGTCCCATGTTAAAGTACACGATGAATTTGGATGTAACTTGTAGGTAATGACTAAAGACGTGATAATTGAACTATTGGAATAAATATTTTATAAGGAATATGTGTTTTATAATATTGTTATACCTTAACGCTATCCACTATTACAGTACTTCCAAATGTTACTAAGTAACGGAGAATCGTTTTGTTTTTAGGTTCCGCTATAGCGGATACAGGGGTAGTAAGGCCTAAGAAGTTGAAGGAACATGTAGGTCCGCGACAAATGCGTCGCCGGAGACGCGCCAACAACGAGCTGGCGGAGGAATCAGAGAAACGCATCGCAAAGACAATGATGAGAAGGAATGCTATCGCTATTCTGGAACATTCTACCGCGTGGGCTTTCCGATGGTTTCGCAGCGCGTTCTATTGCTCCTATTGTGATGGTAGATTCCTGGAACCAGAGTTACTAAGAGATCATATTCGTCTGCATCATTTGCACCAAGCGCCTACTAAACGAATATTCGCCAAATTAACAGAAAATAATATGGTCAAAGTCGAGATATCTGACTTGTGTTGTAGGTTGTGTGGTATACGTTTAGATAGTATAGATGCGTTAAAAGAACATCTAGTTTCAACGCACGGAATGACATTAAATTCAGAGTACAGTGACGGCGTACTACCTTTCAAACTAAGTCCTAATAACTTTAAATGTCCCAAATGTACAATATATTTTGTTTCGTTCGCTAAAATGAATGAACACATGAACAGTCATTATAAAAATTACGTTTGCGATACGTGCGGAAAGGCATTTATATCCAAGTCGAGGTTTAGGACCCACGTTCAGTCTCATGAGGTTGGCACGTTCCCATGTGGTATTTGTGACGTCATTCTTGAAACGAGAGCGTCTCGTATATGTCATAGATCGAAAGTTCATCAAAAAGGTATTAGATACACGTGCCCGCGGTGTCCAGAAGTGTTTTCCAAATATTATGCGAGAGTGAAACATCTGGTCGAAACGCACGGACAGCAAAAGATGGATTATGAGTGCGTTTACTGTGGTAAATGCTTTGGAACTAGCTGTAAGCGATCAGCTCATATCCGTGTAGCTCATAAGGATGGGAAAGTGGGTTTTGATGCAAGTTACGGTATAAGTAATCCGCCAAGACAGCCTGTTAATTCTGAGCAAGCTAACCAATAAAAATTTCGTATAAAAATCTGAAAATACACCGTTTCTTTGTTATCATTACACATTTTGTGAACGTCCCAAATCTAATCGGTAATCGTAGAAATTTGATACTACGTTTTTATTTTTAGGAAGCGCAGCATTGGACGGTACTTCAAGTAACGTCATGATTAAATGGAAAAAGAAGACGAGGGTAACAGAAGAGAAAGCAAATGCTGCCGCTATATTAGAATTCTCTAATGCAGTGGCTTTTAGGTGGTTGCGTGGAAAGCTAATGTGTGCTTACTGTCCGGTAATTTGCGTCAATATGATTGAATTGCGGGTACACGCACAAATACATGATAAACTGGATTTGGTTACGAAACCCGAAATAAGAAACTCGTTTCCTTTACGTATAGATATCTCGGATTTAACATGCACTATATGCAATCTGTCTGTTGGAAAACTAACCAATTTAGAAACACATTTAGCTCATAAACATGACAAGAACATACCTCCGGAGAATGGGGTTATTCCTTTCGTGTTAACTGATAAAGAATTGCGATGCGTTCACTGCGGAGTATTATTCCAATGTTTTATGACTCTCTCGATACATATGAATAAGCATTATCAAACCTATGTTTGTCACGCCTGCGGGAAAGCCTATTCGGCTAAACATAAACTACGCGCTCATATGAAATGCCACGAGTCAGGTCAATTTGCGTGTCCAATTTGTAATATGGTATTTTCTAACCGAGTTCTCAAAAACAGACATGTCGCAATCGTACACGGGCCAAAGAAAAGGTACCGTTGTCCACTTTGCAATGAACCTTTCGATTCCTACCACTCTAGGTTACAGCATCTCCATAAAATACACGATCAGAAATCTGAGTACCCCTGCCCCTTGTGTCCGGCCACATTTGGCAGTGCGACAAGCCGGTATTCACACGTCCGGGTCGTGCACAAGAAAAAGAAGGGATTCATGAAATAACCTAGAACAATTGCCATGTATGCTATCTATGTTGCTACCTCTGTACACCTAAAACACGTGTTGATATTCCGGCGCACTTCTGACGGTTCTTTTTTTTTCTTTTTTTAGGACCGGTCGATATATCAACAAAGAAAATAATGTGGAAACAGAGACGCAAGTTTAATGACCAAAGAGACAACGCGGCTATCGTTATAGAGTGTTCTAGCGCGTGTCCATTTAGATGGAGGCGGGGTTGTTACACGTGCGCGTACTGCCCCAGTACATTTGCTGATTTCGAGATAATTGAAGAGCATTCCTCTCAACATCCGAATAGAATCGACGCCTTGAAATTTGCGCGCACTTTTGACTACATCAAAGTTGAGATAACGAACCTTAAATGCACCATATGCAATGAGAAAATGACTGATTTAGAAGCTTTAAAAGATCATCTCATAGCTGACCATGAGAAACCGATTATAAAAGATTTAGGGTTAGGTGTTACTCCATTCCTATTGAGAAATAAAGAGCTAGTTTGCGCGCATTGCGGGGAGAGATTCCTGCAATTTACCAAACTCAATACGCATATGAATCAACATTATCCAAATAATATTTGCTGTCATTGCGGCAAGGCATTTTCAGCGGCTCACAGACTTAAAGCCCATCAAATTATTCACGAAACTGACAATAATAAGTGCACGAGATGCGACAAGGTTTTCGAGAGTAGACTTCAGAAAAATAGACATATATACTTAACCCATACGTCTGAATTTAGGTACCGGTGCCCATATTGTAATGAGGCATTCAAAACCTATTCGGAAAGACTAAAACATTTAAGGAATTCTCACGGGAAGAAAGTTGAATATCCCTGTAATTTTTGCTCATCAGTATTCTCTATGTATAACCAACGCACGAGGCATATAAAACAAGTGCACATAAAGCATAGGCCGTTTTTATGTGAGCAGTGCCCGTATAAATTTGGTACTGCGGCTCAGTTGAGGAATCACATGGTCAAACACGAGGGGGAAAGGAAGTTCCAATGCGAAGTATGTAAAAAGATGTACGCAAGAATGAAGACTTTAAAAGAGCATTTGAGAATTCATAACAACGACAAACGTTTTGTCTGCGAATATTGTAATAGCGGATTTGTACAAAAGTGCAGTCTTAAAAACCATCTACGCACCCATCATCCCAACGCTGAAAACCCTCTTTAATGATAGTTTAATCTTAATATTGTTTGCGCCGCGTGAATTTTGTTTGTAGTGCTTAAGGGGCTTTTATCAAAGGTTGCCAATAAGAAGAACCTACATATATTTTTCTATTTTTAGGACAAACGGCTGAGGTTAAAGTAAAAGAGGAGGAAAACGAAAACGTACCTGAATATACAGCGGTAGCATCTAATGACGAAATCATTGAACGAAGGTTACAGGGTAACGCACGTCGGGCTATTTTCAGAAAGAATATACGCATGATCATGACCTCCTGTACCGCTTACCCTTTTAAGTACAGAAAGGGAACATACATGTGCTTCTTTTGTAAGAGCACGTTCTTGGAGCCAGAAAAAATGAGGGAGCACACGCAAAAATTGCACAGTGATGTCATTTTGAAGCCGAAAAAGTATGATCCGCTCAAAATGGACTTTGCTGTTACAGTGTGTAAATTTTGCGGGAAACACATTAGGGATTACAGTGAATTGAAAACGCATATACGGGAGCACGGGAATATTATAGACTGTTCGTATGGAGAGAGTATCTTGCCGTACAAACTGTGCAAAGATGAGTACTGCTGTCAGATTTGCGGCAAGCGGTACGAGATGTTCCTCAGCCTTCACAAGCATATGAACGATCATTATGAGCATTATATCTGTGAAACGTGCGGGAAGGGCTTTGCTACAACGCAACGAATGCTCAATCATTCCAAGACACATGAGAGGGGAGACTTTCCTTGTAAACATTGTGGTGACACTTTATCTTCATACGCAGCGTTGTACGCTCACGTGTCGAGAGTCCATAAATCGAATAAACGTTACAAGTGTCCTATATGCGACGAAAAATTCGCCTCCTACAAGTATAGGATGAGACATTTAAATACAATTCACGGGGAAAAGACAGCGCTCTTCCCGTGCCCGTCTTGTCCCAAAGTTTTTGACCTGTGCAGTCGTCGTACTGCGCATATAAAGTCCCAACACTTGCAGGAACGTAATCACGCGTGTGGTTCCTGCGGTATGAAGTTTTTCACTAACTATGAGTTGCAAGAACACAGTATAAAGCATATAGGTGCGAGGATATACCAGTGTGATGTTTGTAAGAAGTCGTATGCGCGGTTGAAGACGTTGAGAGAGCACATGCGGATTCATAATAATGATAGGCGGTTTGTGTGTCCTGTATGTGGACAGTCGTTCATTCAAAAATGTAGCTTAAAACAACATGTTAGAGTTCATCATCCTATGCAGGCCAAGGATGCGTTTTAACTATGGTATCGATTGTATGGTTATGTGGAATTATATAGCATGAATGGTGTATTCTTTTAGCAATAAATGTGAAACGTTGAATGGATTATTTTTGTTATTTTTCCTGTGTTTCATAAATAAATACAAAATAATGCAAATAAATTAAAATAACAGGAGTTAAATTATACTTTCAATTAAATCTGTTGCTACGTAGTCACATCTGTTTCTATTTTAAAAATAATCTCTTACAAACGGAAATTAACTAAACGTTTTTCATTAACTAGCGGTCCACCTAGGCTGGCTGCGCCCGTGTCACGTGTTTACGTTTTCTCTCCATAAGAACCATCCTCGTACTTCAAGGAATATTATAAAAAAAGAATTAACGAAATCGGTTTAGACGTTCTCGAGTTTTGCGCTTACCAACACATTTTGCGATTCATAATTTTTATTATATGAGATTAACTTCGATTTAATTCAGCTTGAAGGAATTTAAATAATATCAAAACAGATGATGAAATTGAAACATCAAGGGTGAAATGAAAACTAAGAAGAATTGCATGTCTTAAGTGCCAAGTACAAAAGCGTGTTTTATTATTTTAGGTGAGGATAGCGAGAACATCGTCGTCGATGAGAACACAGAAACGCGTAAAGAAAACGCTAGGAAAATGAAAGACGTAGACGCCATTAAAGCGAGGAAAAAGAACGCCTCGATGCTTCTGGAACATTCGAGAATATGCCCCTTTAGATGGATGAAGAATCTGTACATTTGCTTCTATTGTGACCAACAATTTGCCGACCCGGCTATTTTGAGACACCATAATTATATAGAACACGATACAGTCTCTTTAACGACGATAAAATATGCTATGTCCAAATTGAAAAGACACGAACTGGTCAAAGTTGATATATCAGATGTTAGTTGTAAATTATGCAATGATCTTATAAGTGATTTGAACAATCTAAAGTGCCATTTGGCCAAAGCACATAAAAAGAACGTAGATGTGAATATAACAGATGATGTACTGCCGTTTAAAGTGACGAAAGACAATTTTAACTGTGCGATATGTGAGGAGAAATTCGACGAGTATAAAACTCTGAATCATCATATGAATGTACACTATCAGAATTTTATTTGTGAACAATGTGGTACTGGGTTTATTACGCCGGAGAGACTCCGTACTCATGCGTTTTCTCATGAGAGCGGGTCTTTTCCTTGTGAGAGTTGTGACAAAGTATATAGGTCTATGAATGCGAAGAACGAACACTTTGCTAACGTACATAAACAAGTTAGAAGACACAGATGTCCTCATTGTCCGGAAACCTTTAGGAACTATTTTCAAAGAAATAAACATATATCAGCTGTACACGGCTTGAAGTTAAAGGAATTTAAATGCACGCTCTGTCCTAAAGTATTTACGTCTAGTGGGAAGCTAGGTGTGCACGTTAGGACAGTGCACTTGAAAATGAAAAGGCATGCCTGTGATCTTTGCGAATGGAAGTTTTATTCTAAGTCAGAGTTAAAGGAACATATGGTTAGACACGGTGGTGAAAGAAAGTTCCATTGTAATATTTGTAAAAAGGCGTACGCTAGGAAATATACGTTGAGGGAACATATGCGAATTCATGAGAATGATAGACGGTTTATATGTAGCTATTGCGGCGGGTCGTTTGTACAGAAGTGTAGTCTAAAACATCACGTTAAAGTAAACCATCCGACCGTTAAAATTGACGAGTTTCATAGCGTTATATCCTAAAACTACTATCCTAAAACATTCCTACTACTTCACGGTGTATATAATAACAATCAGAGACTATTGTGATAAACTTTGAAGGTATTAAAAGCATATCAATATGTAAACATGATCCACACAGAAATCTTATAGCTTACTTATAATAACGCTGCATTTTTTACTAAGCAAAGAACTAAGAAGCACAGAGCACCCAATACACTGCATGAACATAACGGGAAAGTACAAAGAGTTTGTTTCTGTTTTCTAGGCACGGATTCGGAGAAACAAGAGCCGACTAAGCGGATCACGCCACTGTTTCAAGTGGCATACGATTGGACTCTATGTAAACCGCTGGGGACTGTGAGGGACTTCAGCAAAATTCAACTTAAAAGCACCCCGAATAATGTCCCGTCAGTTAACGACTATGCTATATCGCGAAGTCCGTCTCCCATTTCAATGGGCAGAACAACTCCAGATGTTACAGTTGATATCAAAGATCTTGTAACTATAGAACCGCCACAAGTTTTCAAGAAGCAATCTGATTATAGACAGAACGCTCTAACTGTGTTCGAGTTTTCAACAGCGTATCCATTCATATATGGGAATAATAAGTTTAAATGTTTCATCTGTTCGCAACCGTTTCTGGAAACGTCACTATTAAGGCAGCATATGAACGAGAATCACAATTTTGCTCCGTTGAAAAGGCTACTTAATAATAGAAGAGAGAATATTTTAAAAGTAGATGTGAGTGAGTTAGCGTGCAAATTGTGCGCAGTGAAACCAAAAGATTTGTTGGAACTCAAGCTTCATTTGAAGGAAGATCACAATAAGCCCATAGATCCAGATTTACAAGATAACATGATACCGTTCAAGCTGGATTTCAACGAAACGTACAAATGTGTGATTTGCGATCAGAGTTTTATTAAAGTGCGTCTCCTTGTCATTCACATGAGCGTACATTTTAATAACTACAGCTGCGAAATCTGCGGCTCAGGCTTCATGACGTTGCGTTTATTGAAAAAGCATTTGGAAGTCCACGAAACGGGCAATTTTCCATGCGATCGTTGTAATAAAGTTTTCAGCACGGCATACAAAAAATCGCTTCATATACGGGGTGTGCATTTAAAACATTATTCTAGGCGATGTCCGATGTGTCCGGAACGGTTTAATTCGAATTATGGGCGGACAATCCATCTACAGGATGTTCATAATCAGTTGACTAGAGTTCATAAGTGCGAAACATGCGGTAGGGCGTTTAACTTGAAGTATCATTTGATTTGTCACACGCGATCGGTTCATTTGCAAGAGAGGAATCATCAGTGTAAAATATGTTCGCAAAGGTTTTGTAATAAGGAAACGTTGAAGCGGCACATGATTATACATACAGGGGAGAAGAATCATAAATGTGATTTTTGTGGCTTGGCATTTTTGAGGAGGCAAAATTTGAAAGATCACTTGAGATTGCATGATGTTGTATAGCAGTTTAAAGTATCTTATTTAGAAAAGGAATCAGTTTTGAGAGTAGATAACGATTTGAAATTACCGATTAGGTTGGGAACGATTTTGATATTATAAATTACGAGCAGTCTGCCCCGTCTTCGCCCGTGGTACATGTTTACGTTTTTGCTCCATAAGAACTATCCTCGTACTTCAAGGAACGTCATAAACAAATAATAATTACGAAATCAGTTCATCTGTTTTCGAGATTTGCGTTTAGCAACATTTTTATATTATAGAAGACTTGCTTTCCGCCCGCGGCTAGCTTTCACTCTATCTATTAAAAAAAACCGCATCAAAATCCGTTGCGTAGTTTTAAAGATTTGAGCATACAAAGGGACATAGGGACAGAGAAAGCGACTTTGTTTTATACTATGTAGTGATAATGCAAATGTGCATGTGTGGCATATACAATTATGTAAAAAAAAATGAAAAAATGTACGTATCGAACAAGATATAATGCAGTGTTACTAAGATGATGGTAAATAATCGTTATAAAATGCAAAAGGATATTTTTTTATTCTTGATTTACAATTTTTGTTTTAAAAATCTATCTCTATTGATTGGATAGACTTGGGATAAAATAAAATTTGTATTGGTTAGTACTGTAAAATCTTACCCGGGCCTGTATACTAATTTTACATACTTACCTAATGTTAAATTATTATCATTAAAATAACTGAAATCGTTATTGTTACAACTTTGGTATTAAATAACGCGTGATTGTGTTTTTTATTATAATAATTCTTGGTTTATAACTGATTTAAAAGAATAAATCTCTCAAAGATATTCTCAGTAATAAAATCGCGTTGTCAATGAAAAATTTTATAATGGTAAAACAATAATTATGTTTAAGTTTTTTACATCACATCTGGTTGTAAAGAAAATTATGATATTTCTTTAATATTGTGAATCATTAAACGTAAGATAAACGTTTTTGTTCGAATGTTTCAAGGGGGCAAGAAATCGCTTGCAGAAATTGATTAGGGTGGATTTTTGATATGGGTCATGAAAGAACTTATGATTTTTTTTAATCCAAAATAATATAGGGTTCTGGATAATCCATGCCTTAAACATAACATTTGCTTTAGGAACTAGAGCAAGAAAGAACTTGAGTCTAGTTCTTTCTCTGGGAGGGTTACCATGATGCCTTAAAGCAGTATTAAGTCCAGTGTGGAATAATTACTGCGCTAAACTTAATGGAGGTTAAAGTTTTGCATACGCTGAGTACTTAAAAAATTCCAGATGCATTTTTTTTTTTCAAATAGATGAAATCTTAAAACTCTGTGTACGCCCCTAACAAGCAACCCGCCCAACTTTGCCACCCGCACGTGAGCTATCGTTTAAGCTCACAAAAGCTCGTAAATGCTCACATTAGCGAAGCCTTATATGCCGGCTGCGCGAAGCTAGAGTCTAGAAGAAAACATGAATTTTAAGGAAAAATTAAGCAAAAACATTTTTGGCGCAATTTTGTTGTTTAAGTATTTTTGACGTGATCAGTGTATGCAAAACTACAAGTCCCTTCGCGCTTAGTATACCAATAGTGGGACACCCTGTATAGGTCGTCTATCATTCTAGCGCCAACACTTTGCCACACTGGAATGAATACTGCTTTAAGACGTCATGGGAACTGCCCAGTTATATCGCGAATTTTGTACCATATCGCTTATAGTATTCGTAAACAGTTTATAAATTCAAATCTTTATAATTGTTTTCCTAATATAAACAAAAAAGAGCGTGTGTGCCGACCCCGCGTCAGAAGTGAAACTTGTTTGGCAAGAAATTTTACTCTGCACGCGCGAAATTTTACTCTCGACGCGCCTAAAGAAGTTTTACTTCAAAAATCGATTGTTTTTTAATATTTTTTGCCATCTGCACAGACAGTTTTATATTAAAGTTTAATAACTTGCCCAATGTCTTGCCTTATTGCTGCATAAACTATTGTCCTATATCAGAAATTCATTCTGCATCAAACGCATGATTAAGTTTTCATGTATTACTATTTATTTCGTATTTTATTTTTAAGAACTGTGCTGTGCATAATATAAATAATTGATGGTATTCATTGTAATAAATGGTCGAATTAGGTATCGATTTAAGACCTAGTATTTGGTACATTAAGCAATGATAACTGAAACTCAAAATTCGTGATTGTATAATACCTCAAACAATAAGGAGGGAAAATCTCATTTAACTGTCCACTATTAGTTTTAAGCAATTTTTTAATAAACAATATGCTGAATAATGATGCTTTTCTTTGCAAAAACCTGTACCTAGTCACTTGTCTTTTTCTAGGATTGGAAGAAATAACACGTTCAAGATGCGACGGAAGCAATGATGTAAGAATACAGAGTCAAAATGTATTGGATCGGGGAGAAAATAAAAGTTATGATACTAAAATAGTTATAAAAAAAGAGCAAACAAAAATTTCAGATGAGGAAGAAGATAAAAATGCGTTGTGGAAACAGAATGTACTTACCCTTTTAGAATTTTCTAACCTATACCCGTTTATACATAGCAGAAGTAAATATGGGTGTTTCGTTTGCTCAAAACTATTCCTAGACACCAACGCACTTAGAGAACATTATAATGGTCACCCAGTGAATGAAATAAGCCTCGCGCTAAGCCGAGTTAAAGATAATATTGTTAAGGTAGATGTATCAAATTTGACGTGTAAAATTTGTGGACGGACCCTTGATAGCTTAGGATCGCTAAAAATCCACTTACAAGAACACGGTAAAGAAATAGATCTAAACATGAAAGATGCTATACCATTCAAATTGGATGGTGCAGACTTTGAATGCCAAATATGCGGGGATAAGTTTTTAAAACTACGCATCTTGATAATACACATGAACAAACATTACAATAACTACAGTTGTGAGACTTGTGGTTCAGGATTCATAGCGCTCAATTTGCTGAAACGTCATTTGGAAGTGCATCAAACTGGCTCGTATCCTTGCACTGAATGTGATAAAGTGTTCACCAGTGCACCTAAAAGGAGTCTTCATTTGCGTGGAGTTCACTTAAAACAGCACCCTCGTACCTGTCCTTTGTGTCCAGAACGATTCATCTCGAACTATAAGAAGATTGTCCACCTACGATTCGTTCATAATCAGAATGTGTTTCTTCATAAATGTGATACTTGTGGACGGGAGTATAACTTGAAGTGTCAGTTGGATAGGCATGTGCGTGCAGTACATATGCAGGAAAGAAAATACGAGTGTGACGTCTGCCAAAAGAGCTTCTTTACACAGTACAGATTAAAGCGGCATGGTCTCACTCACACTGGGGAGAAACAGTTCAAATGTCCAGCATGTGGGAAGCCGTATGCGAGGAAGGATAATATGGAAATTCATGCGAAATCGTGCAAGAAATGATTTAGTGAATCTAGATTTTATTGTAAATGTGTTTGTGTTACCGATAAAATAAACATTCGAAAGATTGATTTAACATTGATTTTGTTTATATTATTTTGTATATATTCTTGACCACGACAAAAATGCACATTGAATTGAAAAGGTTTGTTTGATAGTAGTATTGCACGGGTTTTTGTAGGAATGCAATCTGAAATATAGAGATAGTTCTGACTGATATTTTCTTTTCAGCGGCACAGGATTTCGATCGACCCACGGCCCGCTCGAGTATTTGGCAAATGACCATATATGAAAGGTTGAACGCAGCCACTTTTATAGAAAACACTACGGTCAAGCCGTTCTACTATCAGCAAGCGAATTTCAAATGCTTTTATTGCACAGAAATCTTTCCAGAGGTTTCGTCTGTGTTACAACACACAGATACGCACACATTGCCAGACAGATCGAGTTTGCTGAAACAGTATCTTCGGAAAGGAAAGCGGGTTATAAAAGTTGATGTGTCTTATCTTAAATGCAGGATTTGTGACCAAAAGTATACAGAGCTTGAAGATATACGTAAACATTTGATTGCCAGCCACAAAAAGGAATTTAATTCCGCTGGGAATGGACTCATGCCGTACGATCTAAGGATCAATAATGGTCTACTATCCTGCCATAAATGTAGCAAAACTTTCAATTCTTTCTTTCTCTTAAACAGGCATATGAACGTGCATTTTAGTGTGGTGTGTGAAACCTGCGGTCTCGGGTTTATATCCCATCAGCGTCTGATAAATCATAGAATAGTTCACCAGAATGGGGTTCACAAATGTAGCAATTGCCAGGAAGTGTTCCCTACGAAACTGAAGCTTCGGTATCACTTGTTTAAAAAGCATGAAGTAACGAACGCCAAGCGAATCAAACCTTTAAAATGTCCTCATTGCTTAGAGCGCTTTGCGGAACATTATCGCAAAATGACGCATCTAAAAGAAGTGCATGGTATTACGTTCACGTTCGAATGTCAAGCTTGTAAAGCAGTCTTTCCAACGCGGCGGGCCTTAACCGAGCATACGACGAAACAACACACACAAAAAATTCAATGCAAGATTTGCAGAAAGTGCTTTGGAACGAAGTCTCTGTTGAAGATGCACTTGCGAGGCCACACGGGGGAGAGGAATTTCTTTTGCGAAGTTTGTCAGAAGGCGTATATGCATGAAAGAACTCTCCGACAGCATATGCGTGTACACGGCCCGGTTTGGAAGTTTACATGTAGCGAATGTGGGCACGGGTTTCATAATAGAAACGACTTTAACAAGCACATGAAGCAATGGCACCCGCAGTGGCAGTTCAAGGCGATTGTGAAGAACTTTAGCTCTGATGTGTTGAACCAATAGAATAAATACCTCACCTAGTCGTATAGTACAAAGAATTGACTGAACACGTTTATTTATAGATGCGTAATTGTTTTTGCTTTGGCATGGCTTGTGGAAATGTTACAGATAAAGATGGTATAAAAAGGAATTTTATCTTCTCAGGATTGGAAGGAAAGGGACGACGAGCTGTTCTCTCCAGTGTTTGGGAGATGACGCTGTCTGAGCGACAGAATGCAGCGTTGATATTGGAAAACACAACCGCGAAACCGTTTATCTTTTGTAGGTATTACTTCAAGTGTTTCTTCTGCGAACAAAGATACTCAGAAGTGCACGCGCTGTTAAATCATAGCAAGGATCATGAAATTCCGAATAAAGATATTATTCTAAAAAAATTTCTGACAAAGGGCAAGAAGACTGTGAAAGTAGATATATCCGAACTCAAATGCAAGATATGCAGTGCAACCTTTACTAAAATAGACGAAATTAGAGCCCATTTAACTTCAGAACACAATAAAGTATTTACTCCTTCAGGTAATGGGCTTATCGTCTACAATTTGAGCTTGAAAG
The DNA here is from genome assembly GCA_907164665.1 of Colias nastes. Classification (NCBI taxonomy): domain Eukaryota; kingdom Metazoa; phylum Arthropoda; class Insecta; order Lepidoptera; family Pieridae; genus Colias; species Colias nastes. The sequence goes on along the minus strand of CAJQZM010037044.1, from coordinate 19,185 downwards.
ATAGACAATTCTCTTGCCATATTTGCTTTAAAGCTTTCCAAACGTTCATACTTCTGAATCGACATATGAATGTCCACTTTAGCAATGCTGTTTGTGAAACATGTGGTGCCGGCTTCATGACCTACCAGCGATTGATACAGCATCAAGAAATACACTCTCCTGGAGGCTATCCTTGTACAAAATGTAGCAAGACATATACTACACATTCTAACCTAAAATACCACATAGAAAAAATGCATGAGGGCTCCAAGTTAAAAATACTAAGATGTCCTCATTGTCAAGAAAGATTTTCTGAGCATTTCCGGAAACTCAAGCATTTGAAAGAAGTACATGGGATAACGTTCACCTTTGAATGTGAAGTGTGTCACTCTAAATTTTCGAGTCGTAGAGCGTTGACTACGCACACGAATAAACAGCATACGGATAAAACTCAATGCCACATATGTACCAAAAGCTTTAGCTGTGTTACAACGTTAAAGAGGCATATGGATTCTCATACGAGTGATAGAAATTTTGTTTGTGGTATTTGCCAGAAGGCGTATAGACAAGAGAAGAGTTTGAGACGTCATATGACAGTCCATGTACAAGATTTTAATTAGGGCGTATTCAGAAAGAAACCTTGAAACTTATAAGCGCTTATCGGCGCTTGTCAGCGCTGGTAACCCGCGCAGGAAAATATATGAACATGCGCCGATAAGCGCTGATCGGCGCCGACAAGTTCCGACAAGCTTCAACAAGCGCTTGTCAGCGCCATATAAAATTTGTTTTGGTCTGCTTCAACCTGTTTCCTTTGTGTAGAACGAACCAGCATTGGCAAGCGCCGATAAGCGCTTATAAGTTTCAAGCTTTCTTTCTGAATACGCCCATGGGTCTAACTTATACTGACCATCTGTTCAAAACTTGACATTGGCAGAATCCGTCCTCACTGGGATCGGGAGTTGCCATTTGAGAAAAAAAAGTAGTTTGGATCTGTGAAGGGAAAATTAAAAATGTCGACAGAAATTATCAGAAAAATTTACTATTGTCAAGTATTGCTTTTTCAACACAAGTTCTTGTTATGTCAAATATCTCTATGCTAAATTTTCTCATAATCAGCTTTTGGGCGGCAAAAAGAAATAAAAAACATGCTTTTGGGTTATTATTAGTAATGAATATTGTAAGAATGATGTCTTCAAGTGGTGAAAAATAGAAGTCACAAGTCAATATTTTTCTACAAATAGTTCTTTGATCTCATGTAGCTTTAATTATTTATTTTCTCAATAAAGTACTCATTTAAATAAAATTTCCGATAGTTTTAATGTTATCCTTGCTCCATCCATCAATTCTGCTATGTTAGAAATTAATTTACTTGAATTATTAGTCTCTTGTGATTTATTGAATCGCTGAGTTGTTTTTGATTAATTAAATATCTATAGAAGATAAATTTTTAAATAGGTAATATATTAAACCACTAGGCGGGATTCGAACCCGCATTCGTCTTTCGCCACAGTAGAAGCTGTAGAATGTTCCAAAATAATCAATTTATATACGAGACTAGAAAAGCTATCCTATGTCCCGGGGTTAAAAAATAGCCTATGTCCTTTCTCGGGTATCAAAATATCTCCATACCAAATTTCATGAAAATTGGTTCAGTAGTTTAGGCGTGATTGAGTAAAAGACAGACAGACAGAGTTACTTTCGCGTTTATAATATTAAGTATGGATTTTGTAAAAATAAATTGTAATACTGACATGATATAAAAGAGCATTTCTTGCCGGTTCTTCTACGTATATAGTTACTGCATTCCGAATCGGTCGCGACGCTCTAACCAACTGAGCTAATGGGCCGATGAGTTTTCATGCGAAATATAGATTCAGGTGCACTTTTGTCTGTTATTTTGCGTCAGTTGAAGTTGCAAAAGTGAATGAATAAAAAAATGTTTGACTTTGAGTTGAGTTCGATTACATACAAAATTACATACACAACCTTTTCGAAGTTAATTTCTTTACATATTATAATTACTTTGCTAATAATAATTCGATTACTAGAAATATGTGTAATAATTTTCCATATCGACACAATAAAACAAAGTTACTTTATCGTACCCATTCAAATATAACATAAATCTATAACAATCTACAAAAGCACATACCAAATAATGGCGCAGTTTCATTAGTCGTTAACTCGTTCGGTATACAGCATACGGGGAGTCCCCGCAGGCGAGATAACAACCAATGAAAACAAGTTCCCCGCATGCTTAATACCGACCGTGATATCGACCAATGAAATTCATCGGTCAATATACAGCTTGCGGGTCTTAAGTCAAATACTTTTTCATTATTCAATTTCATTCGTGAGTGCTTGTTGGATTATAAAGACGCTGCACAAAATGGCTGATCGCTTTACGGATTCGCAAATGTTGAATCTCGTGGAAATCTATCGAGATTATGATTGTTTATGGAATGTGACTAATACGTTGTATAGAAACCGTGTAAAGAAAAGCTTCTGTAAGAATCTCCAGTAGCTAAATAACGTAATGTGACCTCAAGTTTTAATCTTGGAGATAATGCCTCACGAAATGGAGTATCTTTTTTCTGAAGTCGTGTTTCTATTTTATTTAATAAATCTTCAAATAAGTCATTAGATAATCTGAAAAAATAATAATGATCTTCTACATCACTCTCCAAATCCAATTGTAACTCCTTACACAATGTTTCTGACGCGCCATGCCTCTTTCTATTTTTTAGTAAAGTTCGCACCCAAAACCTTTTTTTCTTTTTCTTCAGTGAGGCTAATAGTTTCTTCTTCAATAAGACACAGGCACTCAAAATTGCTCCACATAACATTAATTGTTGATCCATGACAAGAACGTCTGTTTCAGTGCCACTCTTGTTAATAACTGGCGACGTAAAATGGAGGTTCTCCCTACACCCCGCATGCGGGCCCTATCGACTAATGAAAACGGTTCCCCGAATGCTGGCCCTGTGGCATGCGTTCCAGAAATCTCTCGCACCCCGCATGCGGGCCCTATCGACTAATGAAACTGCGCCATTAAACAAGATCGAAATGTTATTGCCAATAATGTTTTTATTTTACGTCCAACCTGCCGAATTGTCGAGTCTTCGAATATGGGGTGGAAGAGACGCAGAACCGAACGAATTTCCATACGTAGTCGCAATAGAATTCCGGATAAAGAGAAAAAAATCCACTGAAACATTCATTCCTCATTGTACTGGATCCCTCATAGCTCCATCTTGGACGCTCACCGCCGGGCACTGTGTCGACATCAACCGTAGTAAAAAAAACAAAACTGTCATAACCTATACGATGGATGGCAAAAAGACACGCTACAATGTGCTTTATATGATAGCCCATCAAAGTTTGAGGAGAGGTCTGAAGAATGGTGCAAATGACATAGGGCTTATGAAGAATGAGGAAGTAAAACATGTGACTTACGCCAAATTGAGCGCGGTAGACTACACGACGTTTATTGGGCTAGAGGCCCTGTCTGTTGGTTATGGGCTGATGAACACAGATAATGGTTTGGAAGCAGCGTCTTCGGGTAATAATACTTTGCAGGTAATTTGCCATTGTTTTTGGTACAGATAATATGACGAAACATGACTAGACACAGTGGTCAGTAGAGAAAAATTACGACGGTACAGGGGACTATTTACTGAGCAACTGCGTTGAAAAACTATATGGATTATTAGACTGTGGTTTTATGAAGTTATTTTTTTCTACAGATCCTTGAAGTGATGTTCACAAAATGCATCGACCGCGACCGATATGGTAGAAGTCCAGCGATGTGCACGACTCCAAAATGTGGCGCAAAGAATTCTATATGTCCAGGTGATTCTGGCGGACCAATCATACACAAATCGGGTGTAGTTGCCGTCCATTCTACTGGCGTAAAATGTCAAAGTCCATATTATTCACCACGCCAATTTCGAAGAAATTTAGGCGTTGCTGTACCAGTGAGTCCGTTTTTCAGTTGGATTTTGGAACAAATGAGACTATTGTAGTGTGAAGAGGCTGGTTGCGGCTTTGGGGCTTCGTCGCCGGTGAAATAAGAAGTCGTACTTGATAGTTCAAGGTTTATAATTGTGCTCGGCAATTTACATACAGACAAGTACAAACAAATTATAATTATTAATGCGTGTGTTCGACTGTTCGCACGAGCCGCGAAGCTAAGAGTGCGGATCAGGCGCGCGGGGCGGGGGGGGCGATCGGCCGATGAGCACTCGCGAGCCTGTGTGTGTGTATTTAATAATTTTGCACACAAGGCGTCAACATAGTGTTTAAGACTTGGAGAATGTGGTCTACTCTGTAACTGCAGACTGTTATCGTCTATCAATAACTTTTTGTTTATTACCTAAAATGAAATTTTAACTATGTCAAAATTGTGTTAGTTTAATCCTTGGTTTAATCGGATGGCAGTGAGTTTCACTTTTTACTGGATTCCATTTTTACTGTAATTCTGTATTAGATGAAGAACATTAATTTAAAGCAGTACAAACTATAATTAGCAGCATTCCTACTAGTATAATAAATGCGAAAGTTTGTGAGGATGGACGTGTATGTGTATGTTTGTGATTTTTTCACGCAAATACTACTGAACCGATTACAATGAAATTTAGCATACATATAGAGGGTAACTTTAACACATAGGATAGGTTTCACCCGGAAATCCTACGGGAACGTCCTATCCTACGGAAAGCAATTAACCCGTCGCGTTATCTTCGAAACAAGTTGTTCAAAAAGTGTATATCTATACCACAGACTAATAATAATATACTACGTATACAATCTATACTGATACGAATATTATTAAGTTGAAGTTTGTTTGTTTGAACGCGCTAATCTCGGAAACTACTGGTCCGATTTGAAAAATTATTCCGGTGTTAGATAGCCCATTTATCGAGGAAGGCTATACGCTATATATCATCTCGCTAAGACCAACAGGCGCGGAGCACTGCGGGTAAAACCGCGGAGCACAGCTAGTATATTACATATATACTAAATAAAACCGGCCAAGTGCGAGTCGGGCTCGCGCACAAAGGGTTCCGTAGCAGCAAATATAATAAATTACAGTTAAATCAACCTATCTCAAAAACTATAAGAGATACTTTGATCAAACCAAAAATCGTTGAAAGAGTTAATTAGCATGCATCACCTCTATTTTTTTTAGAATTTTATACCCCGTAGTTATAAAAATAGAGGGGGGGGACATACTTTTTACGACTTTGAGAGCTGATATCTCAAAAACCGTTCACTTTAAGAAAAATGTTTTTTAGAAAACTTTATATCATTTTAAAAGACCTTTCCATTGATACCCCACACGGGTATGTACATCGAAAAAAAAAATTTCATCCCTCAGTTACATGTATGGGGGGCCCCACCCCCAATTCTTTTTTTTACTATTTAGTGTCATATTTTTGTAGCGGTTCATACAACACATATTCCCATCAAATTTCATCACTGTAGTACTTATAGTTTCCGAGTAAATCGGCTGTGACAGACGGACAGACGGACAGACGGACAGACGGACATGACGAAACTATAAGGGTTCCGTTTTTGCCATTTTGGCTACGGAACCCTAAAAAACACTAAACTTTCTTTCTTTGTTCTTTCTTCTTTAAACCAAAATATAGTAATTATTGTATTCTCACCGATCCTTGATAAGTGTAAAAAGTTTGAACAGAATCTGTCAGTTGAAAGTGGGTCTCAACAAAGATTAAACGAGGTAACATACAAACATAACGGATATGTCGTGGCCATATCGTAGATTTGCTCATTTCATGAAATGATTGCTCATTTCACGAAATGGTCGCATTACATACAAATATTTAATGATACAGGTGTACCATTAAATGTTTGTGCATCTAATAAAAGCGTGAAACTCTTGGAAATAAATCAGACTCAACTCAAACCTGTGACTCAAACATTTTCTATTCATTCACTTTTGAATCGTCATAACCATTTTCTTAAATATAGCTAACACAAAAAAAAAACAGTTAAAAGTTTCTAGTGAGCTTTTTTCTACGCATGTGCGAGGGCAAAGGCAGGTAGGTCTGCCTATGCCTATCTGTCTGTCTACCAAATTTCAAGATAAATGATAACATTCTGTGATTCTGCAGTTACAGAGTAGACCACATTCTCCCAGTTTTAAACATTTCCAAGTCTCATTTGTTCCAAAATCCAACTGAAATATGGACTCACAGGTGCAGAAATACCAGCGATTTCAAATACGCCTAATTTTCTTGGTAATATGTTTGTTTTTCGACAGCCGTGGCCCATACTATGGACGGCCACAACACCCGATTTGTGTATGATTGGTCCGCCAGAATCACCTGAACAAATGAAGCTGTTTACACCACATTTTGTCGTCGTGCACATTGCTGGCTTATTCAGATTGAGGTCGAAGCATCTTATGAACATCACTTCCATAACCTATAGAAAAAAAGGTCTAATAAACCAAAGAGTCGATCAACGAAGATGCTTACTAAGGACGGCCGTATACGGACCGAAGCCGCGATCGCGCGGTGAACTAGACATTCATTCACTGCCGTACATATGACTGCTCGAGCAGTCGCGACCGCTTCAAGCCGTCAACTGCGCGGTTTGCAGCGACAGCTCGATCAGTCAACGACCGACCGCTCGAGCTGCCCGTTTACGGCCGCTCTAAGTAGAGTTAAGACCAGTAACCTATTGTGTCTTGTTAAGTTTCGTCATATTATCTGTACCAAAAACTATGGCAAATTACCTGCAAAGTATTATTACCCGACGACGCATCTTCTAAACCATTATCTGTGTTCATCACCCCATAACCAACAGACAGGGCTTCTAGCCCAATAAACGTCGTGTAGTCCACCGCGCTCAATTTGGCGTAAGTCACATGTTTTACTTCCTCATTCTTCATGAGTCCTATGTCATTTGCAGCATTCTTTAAATTTAGAATCATATTTGGATGGGCTATCATATAAAGCACATTGTAGCGTGTCTTTTTGCCATCCATCGTATAGGTTATGACAAGTTTGTTTTGTCTACTAGGGGCGAATTCAACACAGTGACCGGCGGTGAGCGTCCAAGATGGAGCTATGAGGGATCCTGTACAATGAGAACTGAATGTTTCTGTGGATTCTTTGCCTTTCTTTTCGCGGTTTTCTATTGCGACTACGTATGGAAATTCGTTTGGTTCTGCGTCTCTTCCTCCCCATATACGAAGATTCGATAACTCAGCAGCTTGGACGTAAATCAGAAATATTATTGGCACTAACATTTCGTATTTGTATCGTGATTTATTTGATGTATTTTTATCGATTGTTGTAAAATTTATTTTAATGTGTGTGATAAAGTTTTTTTTGTTGAAGTGAAAACTTCTTTAGCGGCGTTGGGTATAAAATCTTAAACTCGCGTCAGGACACGTGGCCTGATCGAAAAAGCGTAAGACGGATTTTTTTTTTTTAGCCCTTATATTCCATGCGTAAGACGGATACCATTCCAAAATATCAAACATGCTGAACGTTAATAATCAAGTTTTCACTTCTGCCGGCACTCCCGGAGTGCAACCCGTCTTTTTTTTTATTGGATTTAATATCCATTACTAGTTACAAATAATTTTTTTTGGCGTGATAACGTCTTTAAAATCGTTTTAGTCGGGTGACATGTTCAGAAACTTGTGTCACACCAAGAAGCTTATAACTAATACACTGGAGATTTCTGTATGAACATTAACGTGTAACAAGAAAATATTGCCCAGTTCATGTTTTTTATCACTTTCACACCTAACTTGGTATTGCCACTGTTAATACGAAGTTTTCCCAAGGCTACTATATGTATGCTGTAATATTCTGTGCAAAAGGTTAGTTTTTGTACATGAGTTTGTTGATAAATTGCCAACAACGTCATTCAGAAGCATTGTTGGATGAGACAATTATTATTTATGCTAAATAAAATAAGTATCTGAACCAATTATTAAAAAGCGATACTCCCTGATTATGGGTAGTCACCATAATAAAATTGTAACAACTCTCACTTTGTCAATATGGCATGTGTGTCAAAAAAATTGCGTCGCTTCGAATATTTAAGTTAATATTGTTGCTTATTTAATAAATATTTTCCGAATATAAAGAATGCATTGTATTGTGCAAAATTGCAGAAGTGTTTGGACACCAAATTCTGGCATAGAATTTCACAGGCAAGTGTATATTTACGTTATTTACAATATTCCTCAATACTCCTGCATTTACCTGTTTAGAATCATTTCAATGGCAAAAATTGTCTAATTTAGCATCATTTTAGTAAGCAGTCATGTTAAATTTGTTATTTTCCTAATACTTTATCATTTTTCAACAAGTTTTCAATAAACAAATTTAACAAGTAAGGTAACCATGATGACGAGTTTTTATGGATAGCGAAGAGAATATATTGTAATAACAATATTATGATGAAAATTTAGAACACCATTTTAAAGATTGTTACTAGTAATGAAACAACACACGACATCGGTATTGCACTCACATGTACCATGTAGTTATAAGATTGTTCGTTTTTACATTGAAATTTATACTTTTTTAACTTACCTCATATTTTTTTGTTTTACGTATTTCAGCTTTCCAAAAAGTAAAATAAAAAGAAATATATGTGCCCATCAAGGGTAAAATTACTGAGGATTACGACCCAGAAAAAAATACCTTTTGTAAAATAAACTTTGTAAAGTTAGCTGAAATTTGTGCAAGGCTGCTATAAACAGTTTTTCTTTGATGATTTTGGCTTGAAATTGACCCGTCGAAGCAACGCGTTTAAAAAGAAGATCTGAGTAGCTTACAATTTGGTAAACAGCATCTGATGCAAAACACAACTTTCCTCTATTTACAAAGGATGTTAATGCTATATATCGGTTCATATCCAAGCTTTGTAGCCAAAAGTTATTTAAAACTATCATTCTATACCAATTAAAATTGTATGTACCTATAAAGTATGACCAGTAATATTATAATATAAATACTGTTAAAAATATATGTCGTTATTATTTATAGACCATGATTTTTAGTTTTTTCTATTTTGAAAAATCCTGAATTTACAAACCAGCGTGGTCACTCCACAGAAAGAGACAAAAAACATAACTGACGTCATTCAAGGTCATATTTTCTTGTTACAAGTTAATGGTCATAGTGCAATCTCCAGTGTATTAGATATAAGCTTCTTGTGTCACACCAAAACCTCACGAGCGCGATCGCAGGTATAACGAGAGAGAGACGGACCGATCTCCCGTCTCATCTCGAACGCTGCCACTGCATTATGTTATCACGTAAACATCTCGATCGTAAACCTACTTTACAAACAACCAATTTTTTTATATGGCTACACAAGTTTATATAATATGATATTTTCTTTGACAATAATGTAGCATGATTTTTCATAATTTAAATAATATTTTAAAGTGGTTTGTTTAATGTACAAGAATTAGGTTGTAAAAATTGGTTGTTTTATTTTATTTTACATATTTTTCTCTCTACTTTAGAGGTATTTTATGTCTTCGGTTTTAGCTGATTTGGTACTTAAATTAAAGGACTAACTTCACAGCAGTCGTGGCCGAGTGGTTAAGGCGTCTGACTCGAAATCAGATTCCCTCTGGGAGCGTAGGTTCGAATCCTACCGGCTGCGGATTTTTTTATAAAGTAGCTTTTTAATCATATTTGGCCAATAAAAACGATTTTGAATCAATTTGCGTGTAGTCCTTATTCCGGAATGACATAAATTATGTACACTATCAAATGCAATACGTCGAAATTTATCAGTCAAATAGGGTCTAATTTTAACATTATCTAAATAACAATAAATAAATGTACCGCTTTCAAGTAACATTATTTTCTTTAACCTATTATTAGCGTCTTTCGAATTAGATAATTGTAACATATAAGAATCTTGTTGTTGATCCTTAGCAAGTTCTGCGTAATCTATTACAGTGGGACAACTTATTATTGCGACTCGTGATAACAAATCTGCAACGACATTATCTTGCCCACTAACGTGTCTCAAATCCGTTGTGAACTCACTAATGAATATCAAGTGTCGTGTACGTCTGGGTAAATCTTTCTCGCTATTTACTTTAGAAAACGCGTAAATTAACGGTTTGTGATCCGTATACACCGTTAACTGTCGTCCTTCGACCATATTCCGAAAATGACGAATAGCTAAGTAAATTGCTAATAACTCCCTATCGTACGTACTATACTTGCGTTCAGCCTTAGATAGATTCTTAGAAAAATAACCTACATGAGTATCCGATGCGTCCGTCATAAGTGCGAGCGATGCATCGGCCCTAGGGTGCTAAAAAATCTGGACCTTATAAACCAAAACATAGGTTGAGTTACCTCGGCGATAATAAATGACCATTTATACGGTCGCCGTAAACTAAGATCTAAAGTCATTAACTTAGTACCAAATGTCTTAATTACACTACCGTTTGCCGCGTAAGGTTTATAATCACTACACAGTACACTCACTCGCGGATCGGTTATTTTTCGACACTGGTAAAATTAAAACATTTTTTAGTCGGCTCTCCTGCTGCTTCTGCCACGCACAAGGTTGAATGTACTTGCTGGCGTTATGCTTAAAGCAGTAATGAAAAAACATAACCAATTTGGTTTTCTCTGTTTTGAGCTTCCTGCACGATTGCGACTTTGCGATGCGGAACGATGCGTGCTATTTCCATACCTTCGACCGCTAAACGATTTTCCTCTCGAGCCTGCACATTCCAGCTGGTTTATCCGCTGCTTTAGTTGTGCTAACTGCTCGAGGTTTAACGGTACCGACGAAACTGGAACTGCCGGATTCATTTTTAATTGTAAACAAACGATATCTATGATTACCGTGTGAACTTTCTTAGCGTTACACTTGAAATTCGATAACTCATAAATTGGCTTGTCGTCGCTACAATATTGTTTTTCTGTACCTAACTAAATTCATTATTTCATTTAAAAAAGATTAAATTGTTTTGTGTATCCTTCAAAATTTCAATTAATTCTGAAGCGGTGAAATAAAATTGTTGATTTTTTTGAATTGGAAAATTATTTCTGTCTTTTATAGTCCATTTATCGAAGTAGGATATTACTTCACACTTAGAGTAAATATTTTGAGAAATTACACGGGGGGGGGGTTAAATATTACTTTGAATGTAATAAGGAATGTACTTCGACTCAACACAACTGCCTAATTGCCTATTAACAAAGTGAGGGTAGTTGTCCAACGTTGTATATACACAACGTCCGAGCCCCTAGGCACGATTCGTACGTATGCGCGACGATTCAAAGTAATTAGTGATCTATAATAATTAAAGTATTTTTTTCACAGATAAAACAACCGACAGATGGGCAAAAACAGTAGAGCGACGTGGCATCGCACCTCTGCTTCGAGAAAACTCTCTAAAACTTCTGGCAAATTCAACAATGGTTATATTTCAATGGAATAAAAGCCGATACAGATGTTTCTGTTGCAAAGAACCTTTTCCGGGCATAAATGAACTGCGCACACATACGAATAACGAACATAGTATACATGACATAGAGAGAAATATCATATCCCAGCAAAATAAGTTGTTAAAAGTAGATATATCAGTATTAAATTGCAAAAAGTGCAACAAAAAGATGGAAAACATCAATGATCTAGTCAACCATTTGAAAGAGACACACGATGTATCGTTTAATTTTAATGATAGTTTATTAGTGCCTTTTAAAATCGAAACCTCAGGGTTGCAATGTCAAATATGTTTACAGAACTTCAATATGTTCAGACTGTTGAACATACATGTAAATAAGCATTTTCAAAACCATGTGTGTCATATCTGCGGCGCGGGTTTCACGAATTTAGTTTTCTTAAATTTACACAAGACGAGGAATCATCGCACGTTTCGATGCGGCCAGTGCGAACTCGACTTTAAATGTCGTCTTGACAAGCGAAAACACGACGTTGCCATTCATAATATTAAAATAGAACGCAAATCTCGCTTCCCGTGTCCGTACTGTGATGAAAGGTTTTATCAAGAAAATTTTAGGGTTATGCACTTAGTTGAAAAACACGGTATGGAAAAACCGGAACATACGTGTTCAGTTTGTTCAAAAGTATTTATTACGCGCAGTTTGTGTAACAATCACATGCGATATGTTCATTTGAAGGAGAAAAGTCATGAATGTGACATCTGTCATAATTTTTTCTACACGAAATCTGACGTTTCGCGCCACAGAGTAACGCATACGGGGGAGAAGAATTTTGTGTGCAGCTTTTGTAATAACCTCTTCGCAACTAAGGATTCTTTGAGGCGACACGTGAAAAGAACTCATGCGGTTATTAATTAAATTAATTTACAAGAAACTGTGTTTATTTTATTTGTTTTATTATCTTTTTTAGTTAACAAACCTGGAAATATTTAAGGTAAAATTTCATATTTCCTCTTTACTCTACAAATTTTAATATATTGACTGACCGGTTGGCTTGGTTGGTAGTGGCCCTGCCTTCCAAGCCAGAGTTCGTAGGTTCGATTCCCACCCGGGGCAAATATTTGTGTGATGAACATAGATGTTTGCTCTGTGTCTGGGTGTTAATCATCTTTATAAGTATTTATTTAAAAATTATATATATGTATGTTTATCAGCCATCTGGTTTCCATAACACAAGCGAAAGCTTAGTATGGGATCAGATTGTGCCGTGTGTGAAAATTGTCCTGAAATATTTATTTATTTATTTATATTATGTACTAGGCCTAAGGAAAATGCATGTAGGCTTTGTCAAATCACAGTGTCAAATGCTTTACTGACTTGTTGTTTATTTTTATAAAATTGAACTAAATAACAAATTATGGCTGCAAAAGAGAATAAAAATGCGTATGCCGTGTGCGATCTAATAAAAAGGACTAAGCCAGATGTAGTTGTCACGGAAGGTAGGTATTTATTTAAAATTCAATTAAATGAGAAATCATAAGATTTGATAGTCAACTTACAGAGTGAACCCCCGCTAAGGCCTAGGTTTAATATTGGGGTTTTATTATGCGTTTTCACCCGCAGATTCGTCCGCGTTGTCTGTATCTTATAAAATTGTATGCTATTTAAACATTCCTCTGTTCGCAGCAATATCCTATAATACCTAGTTTTAAAGATCTCAGAATACATAGGGACAGACAGACAGCGAGAAACGACTTTGGTTTAATACTTTGTAGTGATGAAGACCAAGGTAATCTTCGGAAATTAACTGACTTTCCTAACATCGATGTGTTACAGAAATTGCAAAAGAAATCGGTTCAAATTATAGAACATTGCCAGCGTTCGAAAAGGGATTGTTTGATTACGTGTATATGAAGCATTATTCGGTTCAAAATAACGAACTTTTAAAATGTCGATGGTTAGAATACAAGAAACACATTGAAGAGAGAGTTTTCGCGCCTTTTCAATTTCCATGCATAAGGTACTAGGTTTCATACTAGTCTGACGATAGTAACCTTGCTGGTTATAGTATACGTCTTCTGTCTATAGTAAAAATACGTGAACATTATAGAAACCTCTTTCTCTTATATTCCTCTAACAATTCATATTATTTATCGCTGTGGTTATCTATAGATATAGTACTGAATATTATATAGCTGAAGAGTTTGTTTGTTTGTTCAGTTGAAGGCTTATTGGGAACTACAGGTCTGAATATAGTAAATGGCGTCGGTTATTAATATAGTTAAGCTTCCACATAATACTAGCATTTCTTTATAATTGATAACATTCCCGTCGACGCTACTTCACAACCATATTTGTTGGTCAAAGCAAAAATCACGCTTTTACAGAGACCTCCATTTTCACAATGGCTGCATTCGATTCTTGCCTTCCGAATCCATATATCGTTACCCCGATCATCGTATGAAGCTTAAGCCAGGTCCAGGTGTAGATTTTCGCGGGCAAATGCCCATACCTCAAGAGCTTTTGATGAAACGCGGGACGGGTAAGCCCGGGAGTGTTGTGAAAAAGGAAAAGAAGAAAAAATTGAAGTGATTTACAATATGGCCGCTATGGTTGATACCTAGGTTTTTAATAAATGTATTAAATTTTGGAACTGTTGTTTAATTAATTACCTATTGTAATTTGTATTTTGTAATAACTATTAAGCCATTCGATTTTCACTTACAACTTGTCACTAATTAACTTGTTGAGCTGTTTAAACGGTTAGCAAGCGAAAACTTCGCGGTCTTGTCGCTCATACTTAAATAAGATCGATTTCTGTAAAAAAAAGTGAAGACCCATGTCCCCACAAGGACCCCAAGTGGGGTAAGGAGCAGGTGCATTATATATCTGTTTCACTGATCGATTTTATTTAGGGACAAGTAGGTGATCAGCCTTCTGTGTCCTGCCAAACCGAGACATTGTTTTTTCTTCGTCTCCACCGGGAATCGAACCCAGGACCCCTCGGTCCTACGCTCACGCGTCAACCACTATACCAATGAGGCGGTCGATTCGTGTGAATTCTGCTATTAACCAATACTAATACCATATTAACATTATCTGAACTAATACTAAGCATTTATCTCGCGTCCTATAACAAGGAATAAGTATTAGCGATAAGCACTAAACACTTAAGTTACTAAACCCGTCTAAATTTGCCATTATGCATAAATCTCACTACTAATTGCTTAACATAAATTATAATAAACTACCGTTACATGCTTACGTTTTCTCTCCTTATGAACCATCCTCGTACTTCAAGGAATATTATAAGAAAAGCATTAATTACGAAATCGGTTCAGCCGTTCTCAAGTTATGCGCTTCCCAACACATTTTGCGATTCATTTTTAAGATTTTTATATTATAGAAATATATACTACATAGCATAGGGTGTTCGACAATAGTGCCTACAGGATTTTTGTGGGATTTTTATAATAAAATTATAATCTTATAATTTGATGTTTTAAATATTTATAAATGAAAACGCGTCTTAAATATCATGTGTCAACTGATGATCAACTGACTGACAAATGACAATTGCACAATGCACGGCTATTGTCAAAGTCAAAATGAATTGTTTCCGTAGTTTTGATAATCAGTTTTCACTATAAAGGGAAGTAATTTATTTTATGTAAATAAGAATCTTATTATTAGTTTCCAATAAGATATATCAAAACGCAATTTCACAATGGAAAGCAGTATAATGGTAGAAACGTTACCATTACTGGGCAATTGTTGTTTATGCACTAAATTGGATGTTGTTAAGAGCATGTTAAGTACGGAGATTGGTTGTAAACAGACAGAAACGTACTCAGATATATTGTTGAAGTGTTTTTCTATAAATGTAAGTATTATTTAATATTTTTCATTCATAAAAAGTATGCTTTCTTAGAGAAGTTCAAGACACTTACATTCTTTGGTTTGGCTGAGAAATAGACGTGATAGTGTATCCAAGTATCATTAATAGCTTTTTATATTAAATTTACTCACAGTGCTTCAAAATTACTCAACCGATTTTGATAAAATTCTGTAGACTAAGTTCTGTGGTCTCACAACAGATGTTTTAATTTTGTCTGCAAATTATTAACAAAACTAAAGAAAATCAATGCGATGTTTATTATTCGCCGGTTTCACTTGTTTTATTATTGTTAATAATTTAATTTTGAAAAATAAAGATAATTAAAGAAATACTATGAAGATAGTTGAAAAGTAAAATCTGGTCCCAAAAATTATTTCAATTTTAAATAGCCAATTTATCAAAAATATCATCACACTAATAGCAATAGCAACAGAGTATTCTGAGTTTAATAATGGATCACAGCTAGTAAAATATAAAGCTGCGCCCTGTTGGTCTTAGCGTGACAATATATAGCCTATCCTATAGCCTTCCTCGATAAATGGGCTATCTAACCACAAAAAGATTTTTTAAATCAGACCAGTAGTTCCTGAGATTAGCACATTCAAACAAACAAACTCTTCAGCTTTATAATATTATATAGTATAGATGATTTATTATGTTAATGTTGAAATATATGGTTCTTTGTCTATTTGCAGGTTTCAAATCTAGATGTGGAAGATACCAAATGCCTTATTTGTGAAAGTTGTATCGACCAATTAATGTTATGTTTTAAGTTTAAAAAACAAGTTGAGGAGTCGTTGAAGTCTTTAGAAGCAGCTGCGAGATTAAAGAGTAAGTGAATATTAGTTTATCAATTATTTATAACTAGCGGTCCGCCCCGGCTTCGCCCGTGGTACATATTTACGTTTTCTCTACATAAGAACCATCCTCGAACTTCAAGGAATATAATAAAAAAAGAATTATTGAAATCGGAAATCACTGAAATTTCGTATTTTTCTATAGAATTCGATTATTTGAGTTAAATAGATACATGTAATTATTTTAATTGTATTCTGAAATAAAGAAATGTTAATAATTAATTTGACTGACCGATTGGCTTGGTTGGTAGTGGCCAGAGGTTGTGGGTTCGATTCCCACCCGGGGCAAATATTTGTGTGATGAACATAGATGTTTGCTGTGTGTCTAGGTGTTGAATATATGTATGTTTATCAGCCATCTGGTTTCCATAACACAAGCGAAAGCTTAGTATGGGATCAGATCGTGCCGTGTGTGAAAAATTGTCCTGAAAAAATATTTATTTATTAATTTTTGAACTCTAAAATTTTTTGTTAATTTTTTTTTCACATAATTTTCAGAAGCGGACGAAAATGCCATGGCAGTTAAAGAGGAAATATCTAAAGACATGGGCAATGATAGTGCGAGTGGTGAGTGAAGTCAGATGCTCACTGTCTTACCACAAAAAATTTTAGATAGTTTAACTTGAAGCGCGGGTTCTCTTTAATCCTAATCGTTCACATAGAGAACTGTTAAAGTGACAGATCTCTGGTTTAAAGTTAGACTCTGTTTAAATTGTTTTGTGGTAATACTATTTATCTTTAAAAAAAATCATCATCATCATCATCATCCATATATTATGTTCCCACTGCTGGGACACGAGTCTTCCATAAGGCATTCAAACTCAAACATTTATTTATTCAATTAGACTTCTTCGAGAAGCACTTTTGAATCGTCATTACATATTTTTAACATTTACCACCGATTCGGAAAGCAGTGTCTATGGAGAAGAACCTTTTAATTGATCCACCGCGCTGGCCAAGTGCGGGTCGGCGGATGTCACATGCCATCGAACGTTCGATTCTTCAACATGTCGGTTTCCTGACAATGTTTTCCTTCATAAATATAAATTTATAAAGAATAGAAAAAAATCGATCACGAGGCGGGACTCGAACCCGGAATGGCGCGAAAGGATGCGGGTTCGAGTCCTGCCTCGTGATCGAATTTTTTCTATTCTTTATAAATTTATATTTATAAAGCATTTTGAATGCCATAAAAACCAAAAATATCAATTTCTACAAAGAAGGTCGTGTTCCATCGTTACAATATTGTATTCACTGAAAAGTGTTTCATATTGGTTGAGATGGTTGTTAATCATCTCAATAGATGGCGCGCGGTGTGTCCCTTAGACACATAAAACTGAAAGAATAGAATAAGTTCGATTGCTCTGGCGGGTCACGAGTGGCTGAGTTGGTCAGGCATCCGCCCCGGAATGGCGCGAAAGGATGCGGGTTCGAGTCCCGCCTCGTGATCGAATCTTTCTATTCTTTATAAATTTATATTTATAAATTATAAAGCATTTTGAATGCCATAAAAACCAAAAATATCAATTTCAATGTTTTCCTTCACCGTTCGAGCAGTGGTGATTTTGTTGACTGATAAATTTAAAAATCAAATTATTTCCTGCATGCTCGTCTGGTCTCGAACCTCCGACTTATCGATTTGAAGTCCGAGGACCACTTACACTAATCTATACTTATATTATAAAGCTGAAGAGTTTGTTTGTTTGAACGCGCTAATCTCGGGAACTACTGGTCCGATTTGAAAAATTATTTCGATGTTAGATAGCCCATTTATCGAGGAAGGCTATAGGCTATTTATCATCACGCTTAGACCAACAGGAGCGGAGCACTGCGGGTAAAACCGCGGAGCACAGCTAGTCTTGTATATTGTGTCTCATATTTGTCCCACAGGGAAAGGAGTTTATTTCTTTTCGCTATTAGTTTTATAGCAATCACATGCTTTATAAAATATGTGAAAATTTTAAAGAATAGAATAAATTTAATTCTGCTTAGAGATCGAATTTTTTCTCTATTCGTTAAAATTTTCGTAAGAAGCATTTGCATAATAATTTTAACCTCTTACACAGACAAAAGAGTGTTTACCTATCTGCGATTTTTTTACTTGAATCACTTATTTGTTTAAAAGGTTCTAAGACATGGTTGGGTACAAAATTTTTCGGTATTTCGTTAAACATGTTCTGAAAGATTAACATTTTATGTTATTTTATTATCCAATAGTAATTACTACATGTCTGTTTAAAAAATTACGCTTTAAATTATACTATTATACATTATCGATGTCTATAATCAATTTTAAAGAGCTAAATGAAAAAACCTAATTAAAAAATTGTGATAAGAATTAAATTAATTCTAGCCTTTATTATTAATTACTGTGTTAATTACACAACGATATGTAAGAAGCTTCTGGATATTTAAATTATTCATTGATTCATGTAAAAAAAATCCAATTATGTAAAAAGTTTAATATGAATGTCAATGACCTTTTTGTTAATGATATCTCAAATATCGTTTAAAAAATAAGATTTTCTTGGAAATACTTTTTGCAAGTACTGCCATAAATTAAAATATTGCATTGATTTTTTTTTGCAATTACATATCGGTCTATTCTTCTTTGATACTTACGTCAAATTGAAATACGAACGTTATTTCTAAACTCATTATTTCGTTTGAATAAACATGTATGACGTAATAGTATGGTGCAGAATCGATCCTATTGTTAGGTGAATAAAAATAGCTTACTAATTTACCTGCGGAACAAACTATAGGCAAAAAAGCTTTCATAGATATATAGATATTTTTGAAAAAACCAATATTTGCATAAAAAAATATGCGGCTAAAAAGATGTTGATCCCAATCTTATCCTTTTAGTACCTACAAATCTAGTTAAAATAAATATAGTTTGAAAAACTAAAAAACACGCTTTCAAGTTAGATACTTATAACTAAAAAGTAGAAAATAATTTATATCTAGGAATCAAGCAATAACCAATACATAGTATATTTGTGAAAAA
>CAJQZM010037043.1:79756-112290 GCA_907164665.1 Colias nastes | reverse complement strand
GATTTAAGCGTACAAAGGGACATAGGGACATAGGGACATAGGGACAGGGAAAGCGACTTTGTTTTATACTATGTAGTGATGTTGCAAGACTATTTCTTTATGTGTATTTATAACGTAGAATAAAAAGTATAATAGTGGTATATCTTTATCCTGTAGTTCCTTTACAATAAAATTACTATAATAAGCTCTATAATGACAATATTCGTGAAAGCTTAGTACGTTATTAAAATACGTACGTTTTACGCAGGATGGCTAGAGACAAAAGCGCAGTGAAATTCTTTTGAAAAGCCAAACACAGTTCGCAGTCTGCTATTTAGAAAATGCCTAATTTCTTGAACAAAGGCTCTCCAATAAAATATTCTTCAGCACAAAGAAAATCTAATAACCCGGAATTGTAAAAAGCAAATTTATTCTTTGATGTCATCGCGGCGTCGGAAATTTCTGTAACGATTATAATTTAACCTTGAATAACCTTTGCGAGCCATTGCTTCCAATCCCGCGTCAATATTGTGGAACAAAACCATATTATAGTATGTATTTACTAACACGAGTGGTAATAATTCTATTGTTATGATTGTGATGAAGCCGTATGTGTGTTCTGTGGATAGCTAAATACGTTTAGTGTGAATACAGGGAGATGTAGAGAATGAGAATGCTTACCAAGTACCAACATTATAAATATCAAATGAAAATGATGCTGTAATACAAGAAATAAATAGTAAATGCTCATGGTATAATGGATAGATTATTCTTAAATAAAATGATGATAACACTAAGTATACAAAATTTGAGCTCTTAAAAATAAACTTTTAAATAAAAACTTCGTTTCTGTGCTGTAACACACAGAACGAAACTTTGTTGAAGTTTTGTAAAACTATACATGAAGCTTAAATGCATACAAAGTCATATATTTTTTACAGTTTTATTATTAGGTATGGTTCTATTAACATGATTAATATTAACCTCTCTGTTATAATTGTTGAAAATATACATTCAAAGTATATATAAATGTGATTGATATGCGCCGCATGTACGTTACTTCTTATGAATGCATAAAGCAATTCTGTGTTATCTACGCAAAACTAACAAGCGTGCTAACAAGTATAAATTAACATATTTTATTACGCTCCCAAAGCCTTTTAAATTTGTTCATTTGGTACTTCATTAAGTCACATATTATTATATGGAAAGTATTTTTAATTGAGGATATTTCAGAGGGATCAAATGCCGCAACCCGCCGCAAATAAAGATAAAATTGTTAGCTATTTTTATTCTTTTAATTTAGCGATGTAGCGTATCTTACTAATTGTAACAATAAGAGAATAGTCGAAACGCAAAAATTAACCAAAAAGAAGTTATTTCTTTTAGCTGTCTCATTGACTTGAAATATACTAAAAATTTAATGTTTACTTAATTACTTTAAACATCCATCGAACATAAATATGTATATGTTACAAAACATTTTACTAGAGCTATTGCTCTATTGCCCGGATATAAAAATAAAGTATTTAGATACAAGGATGTACAAAAAAATACTCAGTTGCATGTAAAATTTAATACCTCTTATTGTAGGGTTTAAAAATTCCTCTTCTCGAATACCTACTTGTAATCTGCCCGAGAGAACAATTATTATAGTCACGCTTAAGGTAATAAGACGCTTTTATATTAATATAAGGAAATGTTTGTAAATCGCTCTGTTATGAGAATACCTAATACCTGCTTTGTTTTGATTCGTGTGCTTCGAATAATATGTAAAAAAGAAGCATAAAAATACCCAATAAATTAATGTTATTAATAAAAATAAAAATATTTTTTAATCCCAAATATTGTAAAGGACGAGATTATAAAGGATTTGTGTATACACATCCCGCCCACGCGAAGTTATGTCAATCAATACCTTCTAAAAATAGCCAATATATTGAAAACTTCGTTAATTATATATCCGGTACGTCTTTGGGATTTTTGTTAGGCTATTAATAAATAAAATTGATGTTAGTTCTTGATTGAATTCCCTCTTAATTAACTACGTTTATTATTTTTGTAAGGAGAATCCGAATTTTTGTAAATATGTTATTCTTTTACAAAGAGGCGGAATTACTTTTGAATTTTAATTGTTATATGAAATACATGCAGTGCTTTGTTTTGTAAATAATTTTGCGGTTTACTATTGCGTTAATTAATAGCTAAACAATACCGTAAGTATAAATTACTTAAATTTTACGGGAAATTTGAATGCGGTTGTTACGTTGTATTGCTATAAAATAAAATTGGTGAACGTAATTTACTTTTTCATAGTAAGTTGTTATCATGTTACAAATTATTGATAAGAACCTTTTACTGCATATACAACATTTTGCCAAATAGCATGACTTTAATGGTGAAGTGTTTTTTTAATGGTGAAAACCAATGAACTACTGATACAAAACCTACATAAAACACGCCACTTAACATACTTTCAATTTACTAACCCCGACGAGACCCGATTTTCATTGTAGAATGCTTGTTATAAAAATTCATTTTTCGTAATGTGAGCTAGACTAGCCAGTCCACAATTCACTGTCGGAAACGGAATTCTGCAAAACTAAATTTTGCGACTACGGCTGGCCTCGGTCAGTAATGTTATAGTAATAAAATTCATTATGGCAGTAAGGAATGCCCAGAACGGTTGGGAGAGGAAATCCCCGGATTATACATTAAACTTGGTGAATAAATTGAAAGTCGATAAAACCATTTCGATCCAGAATTTGCGCCGAAAAGCGTACTGCTAAAATAGCACGTGATAAAATTTTATTACATGTATTATTATCTTTGTATTGGTGGTGTTAAAATCTTGGGAACTCTGGAAGGGCTCGAAGGGATATTACCGTTAAACCGTACAGAAATGTTACGGATATTGTAAATTTTTTTTAGTTAGTGATATTATGTCGACTGGCCTGTATTAAGGCCCGATTTATTTCGATTATCTTGCCTCTGGCCCAGTCTTAACAGGATTACCTTGGAAAAATGTAACTTACTACCGATGAAAATACAAATAACTTTAACGCTCTTAAACGATTTTGAAAAATATTTATGTTATGTTATAAATATTAGGGTGGACGTAGAAATGTATACCTAATTGTAGAGGTAGAAACATTGAGGAATAAACTCAGAAGGCGCGAAACCATTGATTGGCAAATAATAAAAAAGGACTTGTAACATTATCACTACAGAATTTATATTTTAATCTCTTGACACCAAGTGCATCTCAGAACTATTTATATTTGCTACAATGTAGTTTTGACGTAACATGAGTTAAAGAAGTCCAGTTCTATACAATTCTATTGAGTCTTTCAGTGTTGTACAATATCTGCATAATATTATTTATTACATTTGCATATGCGTTGGCTAGGCGGTAGTTTGAGCAGATAGACTGTAATATTATTTTTGTACTAAACACTGAACAACAACTTCAAGTAGGTATATAGCATAATATTGCCTCCATTGCAACCCCTTTCTTAGATCGTCTGTAAAGTTTTAAGCACACGGTCGAGGAAGTTTCATCTTATCGAATTATAAAATCGAAGGTGATTCGTTTGTTCGATGAAAAACCGATATAATGAACTAGGAAGGTGTAGGCTCTTAATTTAGTACTAATATTATAAATGCGAAAGTTTGTGAAGAGTGATAGATACATCAGATCAATGATTTTGGCGGAGTCAACAAATAAACCAATATCGGTTGGGATTTTACATTTTTGTTTCCATTTATTTGTTTAGCTCTTAATAGTAGAGTGCCTGGGGGTTTTCACCTCGGATTAGAGTTATAGTGAATGAATTAATATGATCGACGTGGGATATTGTTTTTTAAACTATAAATTGCAATGTTTACCCAATTTTTTTTTGTGCACTCCATTGTTTCATGGTTTAAACAAATTATTGTGAAAAATTCATGTTTGACCATAGAGGGTGTCCCAAGAAGTAGTGATATACTGAAGCTGGGAGGTAGAAGACATAAAGGGCTATCCGAATCACCCCCATGTATGTTATGCGATTTTTCGTATTTTCGGAGTTATAACGTTTTTTTAAAATTTTCACCTATCGCCGAGTACGTAGAGATTTTGATTAATGGTGACGTGAATTATGGCGGTAAATGCTTGTTTTTTTTTGTGTGCTAAGCTGCAAGATAGGTCAATTCAGTATAGTAACATTTACTATCGTTAGATCTTCGAATGGAATAAAAAAAAGAATTTAATGCCAAGAAAGATAAAATTACCCAGTATGTTCATAACTTCAAGGGCCCGTAAAAAATAAAATCACATAAAAAATATCCGTTTGGCTTTTTAAAAACTTACTCTATCTATGAGGTAGCTACCCTGAAAATTTCATTTTATTATTCATAAGGCTTCAATAGAAAAATTGAAATCTAAAAGTGGTAAGTGCAAAATTTTAATGCAAACAAAATAAAACCAATTACAAGGTGTTTAATTACAATAAATTTTCAAAATGACCCCCCCTGTTGCTCACTGCAAGTGCAACATCACCGGAAAAAGTTGTCTTTTAAACGTCTGAATACCCTTTTATTATTTTAATGGTTTCTTCTGCTACTCTCAATTTCCGGGTTAATTCGTCCAAATTGCGGCATTCCCTCGAGTAGACGAGGTCTTTGTAGTATCTCCATACAAAAAAATGCCGGCGTAGTCAGATTTCATACATCAACACTTCAATTTTGAATGAATCCATCACGAATTTTATAGCCGTCCAGAAAACCGATTATTATCGAGATATCCAGAAAAGGATTTCTGGTATAACCGACTTAGAGACACTTGCAGCAAAATATCATTCGGATTATTATAATTTGCTGAAAAATTCAATTCACCTCAGTAATGTTGAAAAGAAAATTAATCTAAGTAGATGCAGCAATGGAGCAAATATACAAGCACCTACATAGAAGAGAATGATGATTGCCAATTTACCATGCAAAAGTTGAAAAACGTCATCACTACAGAGCATATCCCGGTAGAAAAAACTATATTAAAAAACGACTAATAGAACGCTTTCACGATGATATTATCATTTCAAGTTTTCAACTAAATATTTTATGTAGGCAACAATGTAGGTAATTGTAATATATTTAATTAAACAGATTTGGTACTAATAATTTTTTTTCTTTTCATTAGTCGTAATTAATTACCTTATTTTTTTAAATGTACTCAATAGAGTACGTTTAATTTATAATTAAACCGGCCGAGAAATTCCATTGTACATAGCAGTTGTGGCTCCGCTCTCCCCTCCACGTTTTTCTATCTGTTCGAGATCCCTACTGCTATTTTTATACACAGGTATCTTTGAAAAATATTCCTATATGTCTACACGAATAAAAAAAAAAAGAAATGCTGTTTAAAGTGAAAATATATGGTCAAACATAATTTTTCATAACATTTTTTTTAAACAACGAAACAATGGAGTGCACAAAAAAAATTTGGGTAAACATTGCAATTTATAGTTTAAAAAACAATATCCCACATCGATCATATTAATTCATTCACTATAACTCTAATCCGAGGTTATACGGTTTTGAATGCTCCAGGCACTCCACTATAATATGTCTGTATTTGATTTTATGCGGTCCCTCATAATTTGCAGCGTTGATTGGAATTTTTCGAATGTGATGGACTGAAATATTAACATTCATTTGGAGATAGATACAGAGAGTCAATTTGAGAACGTCACTTTTAATTAAAAGGATCAATGAGGGTTTATTCGACAACTCTAGTAAATTTTATTTTGAATACATTAAAGTTCTAATGCCCGATTATACAAAAACAATCCAGTCCCACTAACATAGGAGAATTTATACAATGTGAACACAATTTCAAAGATTAAATCAAATCCACGTTCAACTAAAAAGCCGGATCAGACTGCGAGTTCCATAACTTACGTCTAAAGGCAAATAAAACGGACTTCCACTCTTTGTTATAATGTTAGTGCAGATGCAGAAGTTTATCGCAGTCAAATCACAGATTAAATAAGCTGTTGGAAGTTTACCGGGCAAATGATTCACAAATAAACTGAATAGACAGGGATTCTTTCCAGCTTCTTTCGCATTTGGCCAGGAAACAGTTGTGGAATGTGATTACTGAAGCGTTTACTGGAGTAAATCGAGTCGCTAGGTTATTTTATTCAGTGCCGGTAAATCCAACGTATTCTGTTGGTACAATGCAGGGATCACGCGCCATTGTTGGCTGTGTGGAGCTACACGATTAGGTGATTCAATTATATTCTCCATTTACGTCAGTCACGCTGAATGTACTAAGATTATGTCACAGATTCTGCTGTCGCAACCACGACGTTCACGGTCTTTTGGGGCGATCAGCTTTAAGTGGGTAATCGATATACTGTCTGAAATAATGAACAGTGGAGTCGTCACGATATTATATATTACTAACTTTCCCGGCAAACGTTGTTCTGACTTACTCTTATTAGGGGTATGAAAAATAAATGTTGGCCAATTCTACACAAATTTCATAAGAATCGGTGCAGCCGTTTCGGAGGAGTATGGTAACTAACATTGTATCACTAGAATTTTATGTATATAGAGATTAATACAAAAAAAGTTCCGCATGAGACGTTACACTATAATACAGTACTCCCAAACTGATAATGCGCATAGAAAAATTCGTCACTGTTCGGCAACTGTCAAATTCCCCGAGCCTCCGAAGACGATATGTATATAGAGTGGTTAAATGTATTTTCTTCATGCATAGTTTATTAGAATTATGAGTTTTATTGTGATTTTATGGTAAAAGAGATAAGTAACGAAATTTGTTTCGATAATTCAATGTAAGTTAATAGCGAGGATAAGCCACACGATTGCGAATATATATTTGTTGTATTGATTTACTTGGAAAATTCTATACTTAGAACTATTAAAGTGAAGCTGGCGTAATGATAAAGTTTATATTTAAAAAAATAATTTTCAAACACTGGTTTACATTTAAATTGTAGAAATCTAATCATTAAAATCTCAGTCCAAAGGATTTACAGAATCAGGGATTATCTCTATTTCTGATATCGTAGAATGATCAGAACTTTCATTATGCTCTTATTAATTTTCACTTTCCCCACTGCTATCTGCTACCTGTGTAAATAATCATTTTATCGGAAAATTCAACTTTGAAACAAAACTAAGAAGGGTATGTAACAGCAGCTCTATATAATTCCATACAGAGATAATACGTGTGGTCACCACCAATATATAAAGACGACTGACGGATTTTTGAATTTTTTGACTGACAGGCTACCGTCACCTACCGCCCGAATTGTTTTCGATTGTGTATGACTCTGAATTGACTCCTATATCTTTCGAACAAGGTGCAAGATGCAAGTGCATTGTTTAGGGCACTTACGATTCAATGATTCGGGGTGATTCGGGTATTTCTGGAAATACGATAATTAGCGAAGATCTGATGCATGTTTGCTGTTTTCTTTCGTTCTATGACTGCTACTGTCTAACTATTATATATATGTGTGAAATAGCATTTACAGAATATTATGTATGTATATAAAGAGTCTTTTAACATTACGAATATATTTGGCCTTCTAGACTTTAGTAGTATTCTGTTAAGTCGTCAAATTTTCTCTTGAATTACATTAATTAATAGTGCTATAACGTTGTACATTTGACATTAGACATAGATAACACATAGCTAGTACTGCTTATCGCATCAAAAATCACTCCAAAGCCCGAGTCATGTCCTCATTATAGGAAATAATAAAATTAACATCACAATTACAATGTAAGATAGTCTTCTTGTAATTACACCAATAAATTGCTTCTCATGAATATTACCAATTGCCCTTTAGTATTTCACAGCGTAATCATTTAATGCCAATAATGAATACATATGTAATCGTTTCCACGTGAAGGTATTTTCGTGTGCATAAAATATATTGCTCTCTTGTGTCGTTCCAAAAACAAGCAGCTTTAAATTTTAAATGCTGTAATTCCATAATTGTGAAGAACACAAGATTATTGTAAAAGACGATTAATTTAAACCTTCACGCGTCCTACGCACATTGTTTGTGCGTAACTAAATCTGTATTTTATAGTAGGACGCGTGAGGGATAAGAGGTATTAAAAAAAAATGTTGTGTGGTTTTATGAAACCACGGTAAAAGTGAAACCTAGGCACAAAATTATCGTATTTGTACGATAATTATCGTACGGTTCGACCGTCACGCGACATGCGCTACACAGACCAAAAAGTTTGAGACGATGTAATAAAAGTTTCACTTTAAAAATACATGTAGATGCATTTTCTTTATATAGATATCTATTTCAATATCCAATTATCATAGATACTACGCGAAACACAAAGGCAAAAGTTATTTGGTTTTCTGAATCATGTACTCATGTATTTTGGATGATGGATGCTAGGTACTCTTTAACCTGTGTTTATTTGTTCAAATAAATTATTATTACCTCAATTTTATATAAATTCTGGGTAAATTACCCAATAAGTAAATGAGTTGTACTACATAATAGTAAAGCAATTTTCTTTTCATATTTCAGATCCTAATATTATGATACTCTATCTGAATTTGTTTCAAAACAATTCTCGTATAAAGTCCCAATAGCTTAGGAATTCAAGGATTAGAATGAAAATGTTTGTGTGTCGTCAGATTTCCTGAGATTGAACTAGACTAATACCAAATTGAAATATTCAAGCTATTACATTTTATTTTCATATATTTAAGTAGCTTGTAGCCAAAATTGTTAGTCCTTTGTGCAGATTAAGTTATTACTTATTTATCACAAGGGTCAATTATTGCTTAATAGGACGGAATAGATAATAATGTCAATAAATTTAATATTATAATTATTTAAACCAAATTTATTCTGTTTGTTCGTACTTCGTAGTGATAGATGGAATTAAATAATATTAAAATATGTACTGAAACTGGAGTAAGGGGAAGCCTGATTTAGAGAACTGGTGTCTATTTAAGCGAAGCCGCCTGCGAAAGCTTGTTTAAAATATGTTTTTTCTATTTTTCAACTGCTCTCCCAATAAATATTATGTAACTATCTCTGGGAAAGCCTGACTTAGAGAACTGTAGTTTATTTGAGCGAAGCCGCCTGCGAAAGCTTGTTTAAAATAAGGTTTATTCCATAGTTTATTCTGTTTTTAAAATGTTCTCCAAATTATACTATGAATCTTGACAATCGTATTAAATTGTCTCTATATTAGACTTTGCACAATGGACCATTTAAAACCTTTTAGTTGGTTTTTAGTACTTCTAAATGTTCAATATCCGTGCTCTGTCTGGTGGTGGTGTGAGGTGAGGTGTGATTTCTTCGCTAAGACGCCAACTGTGTCTAGAAAGCCGATCGGTCACGCAACCAAGCACGTTTTCATACATTTCAAGAGGATTTCTATAATCGTAAGACCCTGTTTACTTTATACTTTTAAAACTGATTTTAAAATGTGTATTTGTCAAGTTTCTTGAAAATAGCGTTTCAAGTTTGTAACAATTGCAGTATTTATGTTTTGGTCCAAGCTGAATGGAGGTATTTTTCATAATGCCCGCGCATTATGAATAATGACCAGCCACTAAGGGCGAAATAATTTGCGGTGGGAAGGGGCAATTGCAACTACAAGGAAATAGGTGTAAAAGGGTACCTATTCGTTGACTTGTGCGATATACGTGGGCATTATCAGAAATATCTGTTATTAATTACTACATAGACAACAAATTAAACTATAATTTCCATAATATGTGAATACATAGTTTAGTAAAACTAACTGCGTTTGAGTTCAAATAATTGTGCTCGATGTTTTTTCACATAGAAACTGCTCTCGTAATTTTTTTTAATTATAATTGGAATACAAAATTTAAACAACAGTTTTACAGCGCAAAAATTACAGTAATCGACTTTCACAGTTGAAAACTGAAAGTTTGAATGCACTAGAAACGAAAATGTAAGCTACGCGTTTTAACATTTTTGCAAAGGGCTGTAATTAATCTCATTTTCGTACTTAGTAGTATTACTAGCTTTTGCCCGCGGCTACATTCGCATTTTATTATAAACTAGCTTTCCACCCGCGTCATCGCCCGCGCAATCAAAGAAAAACCCGCGTAGTTCCCGTTCCCGTGGGATTTCCGGGATAAAACCTATCCTATGTCCTTTCTCCGGTATCAAAATTTCTCTATACCAAATTTCATGCAAATTGGTTCAGTAGTTAAGGCGTGATTGAGTAACAGACAGACAGACAGAGTTACTTTCGCATTTATAATATTAAGTATGGATTAGGTATAGTTTTTATTTATTTTATCCCCTTGAGGGTAGAATTGATCAAAATCCTTTCTTTGCGCATGCCTACATCCTAAGATCTACGTGCATGCCAAATTTCAGCCCGATCCGTTCAGTGGTTTGGGCTGTGCGTTGATAGATCACTACAACTCGACCAAGCTAAGTTTGCACCTCGCGTCGATTACGTCACACTGACGCTTACGTACGGTCTGCAAAAAAGGATTCGCTATGACTTAAAAAAAGTAAACAAATGTTTGTTAGATTTTACTTTGCATTTATTGTTTTGTTTGCAGTTTGCACCTCGTTGGAATGCGGGGCGCCGCATTCCAACGAGGTGCAAACTTAGCTTGGTCGAGTTGTATGTCAGTCAGTCAATCAGTAAGTCACCTTTGAGTTTTATATTTGTAGACATCTAAATCTGAATTTAATACGTTCATATATTATTTATTGGTCCAAGGTGTACCTACCTTGTTGACTAACGGATGATAATAAAAATAATTACTTAAAAGGATTAATAGCAAAATTTCTTGTGAATTAAGTTTAAGCGAATTAAATTACTATAGCGTCATTAAAATTAAAATATACTACAGTTTTAGAGATATTTATATTTCAATAATTATGATAAGAAAATAATAACTGTGTGGTTAATTTTTCTTCGTACAGTATCGCATGTATAATTATGATAACATAACTGATGAGAGGACGGAGAGGTTGCATAACATTTTATTCCTCTTTAAATCACTACAATAAAATAGACCCACTATATAATATTATTTCGACTTTACTAAAAAAACATAGGTTCTTATTAAATATAAAAAGCTGTAGCAATCTTGAAAGCTCAGTTATTAACAGGTGCAACCGCCAGATATAACCGTCCCATGGAATCTAGCAGCGTGGTCACCCCGTTTATTACTCAGATTGCAGGCTGATCTCAGCTTTATTTCCGTAAGGCTGAGTTTCCACCGAGGATGCGTGCCGAGGGATGTCTTTGTAAAGAACCAATAGTATCGCTTCATTTATCTCGCCTCGATCAGCACAGCTCTGGTGGAAACGGTTCAGCGTTGCTAGATTTTTGCGCATACAAAACAAGCGAGGGAGTTCTATAATTTTAGGCAATAGAAGACATTTCATAGCGTCGCAACGCATTTTCGCACTACACATTTTCCTCGCACACCTTTGGTGGATACGCAGCCTAAGCTCTTGATATCGCAATCTCGACATCTTATAAGCTTCCCGATTTAAAAGAAAATTTGACTGCCGGCCGCTTTTGTAAATTCAGTGATTACAGTTCTTAGTAATCTATTAAAATAGGGTGAGCATTCATTTCGTAAGCTGCTTTTTATGAAGCTTCACTGATCGGTCACCCGTTCAAATAGATTTGGGGCTTTTATACATTTTTGCGATCGGACTTTTTTCTACTTTCAGTAATTAAAGTTGCAAATTATTCAGATATCAGAATTTTTACACGTACTTTTCTGATAAAGAACTAATGTAATACGTGGTCTATAACAAACATTATAAAGACTATTAATATAATTTACTATATAATTAATTAGATACGCCAAATTTGTGTTACTATTTTCCTCATAATCCTCCGTTTCTGGAATGACGTTCCAATGTCTTATAACAAACAGATCTACATATTATATTAAGCTAGTCATTACAATATTTAGTTGAGTAATTTAGGTCTACAACCCTTTTAGCATGTAACTAATACTAACAATTATTGTATTAGAACAACGTGATGGAAACTAACATGTGTCTAAATTATATGTTCACTATAAATTATCTTCTATTCAAAGTTTGCTTTGTAATTTAGAGTTTACACAAGATGTTGGATTTATGTCTCAACATAAACGAAATTTAGTTTACATACACGTGTCAGAAGTGAAACTTCTTTGGCAAAATTCAAAGATACCAAAATCATAGTCTTACTCCATGACATGACCTTGAAATTTTACTCTCAACGCGCCTAAAACAGTTTCACTTCAATAGACGTCGATATTATTTTGAATAGTGTATTTAAAACATAAACAAAAATACCAATAAAATATACATGGAACTTCTCTGGGAGAACTCCTTAGTATAGAAAATATAGACTTTAGAAAATCGGTTTACAGCAGAGAAAATCCTCCAATATTATATTTATGCAAGGCCATTGCATATAGATAGTCCTTCGTTTAGAAGTTGGTTTTTCTGATCTCTGTGCTATGATATTTACACACAGATATACATAAATAATTTTAGCAGATTAATCGATGGATATTATTATTCATGAATCGATTAGATTTTTGGTCACATTCATTTAGTAATTAACCACGAACTAAATCTACAAATCAATGTTATAATCGAATGATAAATATCTACGAGCGTTAATTAAATAATTATATCAAATATTTATCATAATTTATAGGTATACAAAATAGCATTAACAAAAAACAACAAAAAAATTAAAAGCTTTCAAGATGTTTCTTTTATTATCAAATATATTTAATATTTCGAAATCTTTCTTTCATTTGTCTACAAAATACTTCCTTACAGGTGACCCTCGGGTTCGACCATAAAAAGGCTTTGTATTTACATCATTATTTCCAAATGTTTTGACGCACTTATTTTTATACTTTCTTCATTTTTATTCACGTCACTCTTTTAGTAACGTGTAACGACTGTAATGCTAAGGTTGTAACTTTTATTCTGCTTTAGGCCATAAATATACATAATATTAGTAAACCGAATGTTGTACCTAGTTAGTTATCACAAATATTTATAAAATGTTTTTTTAGTAATCTCAATAGTCTATATAAAATCAGTAAGTTCGATACGAAACTCCGTTTTATTAACGATGTAAATTTCAAAATAAATGGCATAGTAATAGTATGGTAATAGTACCTAGAAGTCTTTAAAATAAAAAATATTTAATAAAGAAAGTTAAAAAGTCGTAAGACTACGCTTCAAAAATTATTATAATTAGTAAATTTTAAATAATCGATTTATTAAATGTATAAATCGATTTATTTGCACAAATATATTTTACTTATTGCAAATAACAAAATTGTAAGTTATTTTAAGAGAAGCAGGAGTAGAGGAGTTTATTAGGAATTTTAACATTCCATAAAATCTTCATATCCATTTCACACACCAAAAATCCACATTCCACAAACACACAATAGAGAACAAAGAACGTTTATATGTAAACGAGCTGTAGTGTTCACAAAGTGCTCTTCAATACTAGGTGATTCTCTGATTGTGGCATAAACGAAATTTACTCCGCAGCCGTAACAAGATTCCCGTTAAAAGTCTTCGGTAAACATTTTTGTATCTAATGGCTTACGATAACCGCATTTAATATAAATAAAATAATAAACAAATATTCAGGACAATTTTTCACACACGGCACGATCTGATCCCATACTAAGCTTTCGCTTGTGTTATGGAAACCAGATGGCTGATAAACATACATATATAATTTTAAATAAATACTTATAAAGATAATTAACACCCGGACACAGAGCAAACATCTGTTCATCACACAAATATATTTTGCCCTGGGTGGGAATCGAACCAACGACCTCTGGCTTGGAAGGCAGGGTCACTACCAACTAAGCCAACCGGTCAGTCAAATATGTTTTAGTATTTCCTGGGTTTGAGCGTTTATTTAGGAATTAAGGGCATTATTTGAGACCCGTTCTGGATTGTTTACTGGGCAAACAGACTTTAAATACGCTATAATAATTTAACTTTTAGACATTGTATCACTCTTATATATTTGTTGAAAAATATGAAGACTTCGTTCTTTCAACAAATAGAAGCCCATGTTTTATGCTACTAATAAATTTTGCCCGTAAAATTTATTGGAAGAATTATTGTTGATTGTCCTACGTGAAATGAAATTATGTTATTCAATATCTGATAACGTTTTACAGACAAAAATGTCATTTTTATTTGTATAATATTATGTATTTGATATATTGAGCTATATTTTCTTTTTACAATCAAGAATACATACTCATTAATTAAATTACTAAGCTGCTCCTACTTTCTTTAAAAATGTCTAACAACAATTATAGTAAGAAAGAACAACTCTACATAATACATATTCAAACATTCATTGAATCCGTTTATTTTACAAATAGCACAAATTAAAGAAAAAAATTTAACTACGAGTTTGTTACAAAGGTCTTATTTAATCTTCATCTATAAAGAAACGGAACTTCGCAAGAACACTTTTAAAAAGTGCAATCGATGTTAATGACTATAAATAAAGCAAACATTGCAATCCAGACTACCTTTTAAAAGTCAATTCATAGTTTGTAATAGTTCGTATAATATGTACGTAAACATAAACGTTTAGATACTGCTAAATTAGTTCTAGTCTCACTTTTAATATGTGCAAAAGTTTTATAGTTGATCGATTTTGCATACGATTTTACGCAGAAATAAACGTGGACCAAATTAAAACTTCAACAGGATAGATTGGCGTAGATCAATCAAGTTTAATTTGTATGAACTGTGTAAATAGAAAGGCTTTATTCAGTTGTATATCATAATGTAACCAGCTAAATGTTTGGATTTTTCCAGATTTAAAAAATATATAGATTTATTAAGAACCTTCGTCTTGTACGTTTAAACATAAACTTATGACAAAAGAACATGTAATTTGAGCTACAATAGAGATAATAAATGTTTCTAGTCGTCTAATTTTTATACTCCGAGACGTCTACGCATATGAAATTCTAGTTACGACTTTTGTAAGCCAACGTTGGTTTTGTCTAATACTGCACATGTGTCCCGTAATTTGAAACAGTGAATATTGAAACATGAAATCGAGACGACATTAAATCCAGCCAAGGGCATGAAAACATAAATTGGCAATGTAGCTGATTTACGATAGGTCAGCAAAATATATATTGACACGTCCCAGTGAATCGAGACGGTGAAAATATTTCATCTCGTTCGATACGCGACTTAAGTGGAGCGTGTGATGTATAAAACATATCACCGTGCCGCATGTTCCCCTCACAAATTGCAACGTGCGAATGTTACAGGAAACTCGTAAATACATGCGGCACATTCAATTAGAACGGATAATAATCCAGATCCACAATTTGGTGGTATGACAAATGTTATGTCAAAGGGATTGTTACAATTAATTTTCGTTTGGTATTGGTATATTTGGTATCAATACTGACAAAGTATAGAAATTGGAATGCTATGAGCACCAAACTGGCCTTATAAACATGGAATGAATACAATATATTAACCATTTTACGAACCTATAGTACAACAATGCAATTGCATTGTTGTTACATTGTTGCAGTACTTGTGATAAATATTGTTCTATTTTTGTTTCCTTTTCAAACACTAGTCACGTTCTCAATGCTATGTTATCCTTGAACTCGAAATGTCATATGAATAACTAGCGACCCGCCCCAGCTTCGCACGGGTGCAATGCTGATACTAAATACACTACAGAAAAACTGTGAACGTTGTACATATATAAAAACATAGCGGCCCGCTCCGGCTTCGCACGGGTATAAAATATATAGCCGGGCGGCCGGCCGGTACCGCCGCAAACGCTACGTCCCGCAATTTTTAAATCTGTAATATCTTCGAAAATATTCACTTAAATCATACGGTGTAAAGGGCCATATAGATCTATATTAAATGAACAATGTATTCAAGGTATTTAATTGGTTAAGGATTAATGCTGTATTGGTTAAAATCGCTTCGAAAATTAGCCATTATTTGTCGTAAAAAGTAAATGACAAAAAAAGTTATTGTGGGTTATCCATAAGAGATAGACATATACCATCGCGGACTTTTCTGTAGACCTTTTCAATGTGCATAATACTTAGTACATTATTTTGATAAAACTCGTAGGGTTCAGCCTGCGTTTGCAATGTAAGCGGAAAAAATGAAATTTTTTACGACATCACATTAGAAACCTCAAAAATAACAGTACTTCTCCACTATTTAATGGATGTTATTATACATATAAACCTTCCTCTTGAATCACTCTATCTATTAAAAAAAACCGCATCAAAATCCGTTGCGTAGTTTCAAAGATTTAAGCGTACAAAGGGACATAGGGACATAGGGACATAGGGACAGAGAAAGCGACTTTGTTTTATACTATGTAGTGAAGAGTATAGAAAAAATTACAATTGCATTACCTAGAATGTAAGATAGATCAATATCTGTACTACGTATATTTTACTAATCTACTTATTTTAATCGTGGAAGAAAAAACACACTCTTAGACAGAGTGGTAAGTACTATCGTGGATAGATTTAAGACAGTTCTCAAGACAAACGTAATTTAAAAAATCGCTAGTATATAATATTTAGACATAGTTATAGTGCTTTTAATCGGAATGCAATGATAGAGTTATAGCTAAGCCATTAGCTACTATTAAGTATTCTGTGCTAAAGACTCGTGTCTCTATTACGTCACGATGTACAATCCTGTAAACATATTACAGCTAAGTCGGTATGTCATTGTTTGAAACTAGCGTCCCATTAGCGCTTGATAATGTTTCTTCGCGGTATCGCACACAGTATGGGGATATGCACATCGCATAAGAGTACATATAAAATGCATATACCCTAATTAGAGCGCCGCGTATATGCTAATTGACTATTAAGGTACCTACATACGTTATCTGTACCAATAATAAAATAGGAGTATCTGTTTTTAATATTATAATAACCGTTTATATATTGCATATGGATGTATACACGGTACTGTCTGTCTGTTTGTTTTGGATAATCTCTGGAACGGCTGTACCGATTTTGACGGGACTTACACTGACAGATAGCTGGTGAAATAAGGAGTAAGTTAGGCTACTTTCGGAGTTAGGATTAGGAAAATTAAACTCACTTACGCGGATGAAACCAAGAGACGCAGCTCTTAATAAATATATCGTGGGATCCGAATTATATACAGGGTGTCCCAAAAAGTAGTGATGAACGGAAGCTGGGAGGTAGAGGACCTAGAGGGCTATCCGAATCACCCCCATGTATGTTATGCGATTTATCGTATTTTCGGAGTTATGACGTTGTTTTCAATTTTTCGCCTATCACCGAGTACGATCATATTTTCCCTCATGGTGCCGTCAATTATTGCGGAAGACGCTTGATTTTTTTTGTGTGCTAAGCTGAAAGATAGGCTAATTCAGTATGGTAACATTTACTATCGTTAGATCTTTTAATGGAATAAAAAATAAGAATTAAAGGCCAAGAAAGATAAAATTACCCAGTATGTTCACCACTTCAAGGGCCCGTAAAAAAATAAAATCACATAAAAAAAAGTTTTCCGTTTGGCTTTTAAAAACTTGCTCTATCTATCAGGTAGCTACCCTGAAAATTTCATTTTATTATTCAGAAGGCTTCAATCCAAAAATTGAAATCTAAATGTTGTAAGTGCAAAAATTGAATTAACATGATGATTATTAAAAACAAATTAAAACCAATAACAAGGTGTTTAATTACCAGAAATTTTTAAAATGACCCCGCTGTTGCTCAGTGCAAGTGCGACATCACCGTAAAAAGTTGTCTTTTAAATGTCTGAATGCCCTTTTATCATTTTTAATGGTTTCTTCTGCTACTATGAATTTCCGGGTTATTTCGTCCAAATTGTGGCAGTCTCTCGTCTTTGTAGTATCCCCACGGAAAAAAATCAATAGGGTTTATGTCCGGGGACCGTGGAGGTCAGGCTAAAGGGCAAAGATACCCTGAAAGATGGATTGGTCGTTGCAGCCTGCGCATGCGCCGGTGACACCTGCCTTAAAGCCTGGCCTCCACGGTCCCTCGACCAAAACCCCATTGATTTGTTTCAATGGGGATACTAAAAAGACCTCGGCTACTTGAGAGAATGCCACAATTTGAACGAAATAACCCGGAAATTCATAGTAGCAGAAGAAACCATTAAAAATGACAAAAGGGCATTCAGACATTTAAAATACAACTTTTTACGGTGATGTCGCACTTGCACTGAGCAACAGCGGGGTCATTTTAAAAAAATTCTGGTAATTAAACACCTATTTATTGGTTTTAATGATCATCATGTTAATACAATTTTTGCACTTACCACATTTAGATAAAATTTTTCGATTGAAGCCTTCTGAATAATAAAATAAAATTTTTAGGGTAGATACCTGATAGATAGAGCAAGTTTTTAAAAGCCAAATAGAAAACTTTTTTATGTGATTTTATTTTTTTATGGGCCCTTGAAGTTGTGAACATACTGGGTAATTTTATCTTTCTTGGCATTTAATTCTTTTTTTTATTCCATTCGAAGATCTAACGATAGTAAATGTTACCATACTGAATTGGCCTATCTTCTAGCTTAGCACAAAAAAAAAAATAAAGCATCTTGCGCAATAATTCACGTCACCATAAATAAAAATCTCATCGTACTCAGCGATAGATGAAAAATTGAAAAAAATGTCCATAACTCCGAAAATACGAGAAATCGCATAACATATATGGGGGTGATTCGGATAGCCCTCTAGGTCCTCTACCTCCCAGCTTCCGTTCATCACTACTTTTTGGGACACCCTGTATATAGAATCGTTGATATCGCTAAACGGCGTACGAGGTTTTGAACTATGCATATTTGCGATATTCTCGATAAGATGCAGGATGTTTGTACAGAATATTATCTGTATTCATATCTATGCAATACCTTAACAATCTTGAAAACATCTTCATTATACAATTTCCATGTTTGCTCTCCATGTTTCATTTCAAGGGTATCTGAAAACTCAATAACGTTTTGAATTTTATTGAATAAGTTAAGTTGTGTTGACGTTATAAGATGAAATAAAAAATATATTTATAATCTTTTGAGAATAACTTCAATCAATGCTTCAAGAATTTTTCATCTGGTAACTCTGTTTATTTAAACCGTACATTACACGGTACACCGAAAAGATTTTGTACTTTATGAATAGGACTTAATCGCGTCATCGGTAGAGCGGTCTTTCGTTTACATATCTCCTTACAAATGTCTTCAACATAGCTATTGTATATAAAATGTGTTCTCAAAAACATTTTGATAAACACAGTAACAACAGTACTTGGGTTAATGATCCATACACAACATCAATCTTTCTTCAAAAACTTTTCTCCATTAATATCAGTTTGATTGACACTGTATTTAGCAACGACTTTTAAAATTCAATTTGACCGCTTCCTTGGTACAGTGGTTGACGCGTGAGCGTAGTATCGAGGGGTCCTGGGTTCGATTCCCGGTGGAGACGACAAAATAAATTGTCTCGGTCTAGCAGGACACAGAAAGTTGATCACCTTCTTGTCCCTAAAGAAAAATGGATCAGTGAAACAGATGTATGCATAATGCACCTGCCCCTTACCCCACTAGGGGACACGTCACACGGGACTTCACTTTTAAAATTAATATGTCATAATTATTAATTAATACAATGCTATCATTAATCAAGCTATTTAATTCTAAATGCAAATTCCCGGAGGGGATTGAATAATAGCGATACATCTAATCTGTAATCGTAACTAATTCGATTATTTAGACAGACAACGGTAACTATTGATTGCAATGTTCAATGTATGTTAAACTGGGGATAACATTATTGTCTGTTTGTAGAATTCCATTTCATAACTGAAAGGGATTTCTTAATCAATCATAAATTATAATCATTCATGTTAATTAGGATGTTTATTATTTATGTTTAATTTGCAAATATTTGATAAAGTTTATATTGAGGTAAAATCTTCAATGCGTAAATAATTATGTTTTCACCTGTAGGTACTGTTCAGTGAACAAATTTTCATAATTCTATTTTATGCAAAGTTCAAACCTATATTATTTTATCTACAATTTTCGAATTAACCTGAAGAACTCCCTAGAAGCCGTTTAAAATACAATTCCAAATATGTATAGAAAACACAAATATGAGTCACTCAAGTAAAATATCTTTAGCTGCTTATGAAGCATCATATATCATTACCTTCCATCTTTCTCTTTATTTACAGTTCATCTCTAAACCTATATTAAAATAAAATATAAAAAAGTACTTACCATCATGCGAATCATAGATGTAAATGATGTTGGACCAGCCGTAATGTCGGATTGTATCCATGATCGCTCGGTGGTAGTCGGGTCGGAGGCTCACCGCGTAGTCCGTGCCTGATATCGAAGATAACACCTGTATACAGAAAAGAAATTTAGTTTATGATATATGTATTTCTGTTTATGAGAACAAAGGGACTATTTATTTTTTTAATGGGAAAATTTAATATTTAAATATTAAATTTTCCCATTTAAAAAATAAATTATAAATTTACTTAAATAAAAGATAATAGGAGGGTTGAGTCAGCGTCTTTCGCTTTAGGTTTCCCACGTGTTTAAAAAGAACTTCTTTTATTTTGGTTTTAAGTGGTAATTATTTCGTCTATTTGTACTCAAATTGATTCGATATTTAGAATGCTCAAATTTTGCGTCGTTTGTCACAAAATTTAATTAATTAAAACTAAATAAAAAAAAATGTCTTTACTATTTGTTACAATAACTATTGACGAAATACATCATCATAAGGACAAAGTATAAAATACGATAGAAAACTGGCTGTATTGGAAATACTTTGAAATAAGCCACCCTCTAGAAAGTTATCAGCGGTCACAAAACGAAAGTAGAAGATTAATTTACAGCTAACTCCGTACGACATACAGATGAAAAATTCCAGTCACGATAGCGAGTAATGAAGAACTCCAATGCTAGTGTTATTAGACAACTTAGTAGGAATTCTACAAAAATGTGTATGTTCTTGAATGAAATACCGACGTACGTATTGCTTAATTTTATACTGCAATCAAGTTCGGACAATACTGGGGGACTTTTAATTATTTCTGTGACGGTATTTTATTGGTGTAGTATGATGTAGCCGACATTCTTCTGTTGAATTTTATTGAGTAAAGTAATTGGTGTAAGAGTCTATATTATATCGTTGGTAAGAGTTCTAACAGGTTTTTTCTGTTGTTAATGGTATACCTATTAGTTTTAGACGTAATTTGAAAATTTAATTTGCAAGATACAAACAAATGTACGCTATGTATGATATACATAGAGTACATTTGATTGTATGTTTTTATCTGGGGGCACGGTAGTGCCCCCGCCAAGACGAGCCAAGCAAAAGCGAAGCGCACGGGCACTACCTACCTTTTCTCGAAGCGCTTCGACGTTTTTTTGAACCCTCATAACTTGGGTTTGGATTATGCTAGATCAACAAAATTTTCGGGATATATTGTCAATAGCGGACTTATTGAACATATTAAGTTTTAATTACATTAGCTTTTATACTTCAGATTTTATTTATATCTAAAAAACGCTAATTTCGTCACTGACTCACTGATGATCATCAAAATTCTTAAGGTATTTCCTAATGTCCTAGAAAGCTGAAATTTTGTATGTAAGCTAGTATTAGCACACAAACAACAAAAAAATTATAAAACTTGTAACTTTCATCCCCCAACCCCTTAAACTAGGGGATGGGAGTTTGTATGAGACCTGTAATTTTAAATTAAATTTTGATGACGCTAGAGGTCTAATCTAATAATCTAAAACTTGGTTCCCCCAGATATATATATGTATAGGTACTCCTTGTTAAAAAAAAAATTAAAAATTTAATCGACATAATATATTGAGACATATACTTCAGATCAGATCATATAAATATGAATGAATAGAAGTGTTGCGAACGTCTCCTGCCTCTTACGTCCACACAGTAGCTAAAAATAAAAAAAAATTGTCCTTGACAAGAGAGTGGGCTATAAAAAAAGGCGTCTCTGATGTGCAAGAAATACACCCCAAAAAAAGAAGAAAAAAATAAAAAAAAATTTGTTACAAACAACTTACAAAAAGAAATGAAATCCCACCAAAAACATTTTTATGTAAAATGTTGCCAAGACGAGCCCATATGACTCGCACTGTCAAAAAGTTATCAGATCTCATGTAGAGCCAAGCTTCTAACACTACACGCCCTAACTCTACAAGGCCTAACTTCACAAACTCTACACCTTAGTCAAAATATGTGGCTTGGCCGTTCGTTACTACAAGAACTATTGTATAACACAAAAGTAATGAACAGTGAATTAATTTTTCACCTTACGCCGATGTGAATGTAGCGAAATGGCCAAGCCACATATTTTGACTAAGGTGTAGAGTTTGTGAAGTTAGGCCTTGTAGAGTTAGGGCGTGTAGTGTTAGAAGCTTGGCTCTACATGAGATCTGATAACTTTTTGACAGTGCGAGTCATATGGGCTCGTCTTGGCAACATTTTACATGAAAATGTTTTTGGTGGGATCAAGTTTTCTCAAAAAACAGGATAGTTTTGAGATGAACTTTCGTGTGCTATTCCCTAATTATTAAAGAAACTGGAATAAGATAAAGAATAGGTACTTTTAACTCGATAATAAAGTATAGAAACATTTTCAATACTCAATTAAATTCAAATCAATCCAATATTGACCAACAGAATCTTGGAATGGCGTCCTTGGACCGGGCGAAGAAATGTTGGACGTCAGCCTGCTAGGTGGGCTGACGATATAGTGAAGGTATTGGGAAGAAAATGGATGCGGGTGGCGAAGAACAGAAAAGAATGGCGTGCCCATGAAGAGGCCTATACTCAACTTTGGGTTAAACCGGGCTGAGAAAGAAGAAGAAGAAGACAATCCAATATTAAGAACAGATTTTGTTTACTTGCAATATAAATAAACTAAACGCTATACAAGAAAATTAATAAATGCCTGTTATTGCATCATAAGCGCAAGAAAATAAAAAGTGTAATAGCCGCCTGCCTCTTCATTGTTTATTTTTAACATAAAACATTGTATATTAGCTGAAACTGTAAAGAAGAATTGTAATAACATTTTAATATCTTCTATGAAATAATCCCTATTGTTTTAGAGGAAAATTTATTTATAGCAATAGAAAATGCAATTTATTTACACTGGCTAAGTTAATAAAACTACAAGTAATGTACTTTATCAAACCATGAAATCATGATAATCAGCAATATGTTATTGTGCACGTTTGAATATATAGGTAATTATATTATGTTAAGACGATGTTTGTCGACAATCACCAAATTCGCTGGTGTAACTCAGAAACGGACATATACGTCGTAATCCTATATAAGCTATTTAAAATTTGTGTGAATGTTAACAAAGTTTATTAAGTTCGGAAACGAGAATGTGTTACTAAAATCTAATGAACAATGATAATAATTTAAAAAATACCCAATCCTAAGCCCTGACCATTTAAGACCATTATGTGAAACTATGGCAAGAAATTATAGACATATTATGAAGAAACTGTAAAAACTACAACATTTAAACAATTCACACATTCACCGTATACTAACGTTAAACTCATTAAGATAAACGTATTTTCCACTAATTAATAGCGCGAAAATCATTGTGGTATTTCAGTAATTATTAGGGGAAATTTATGATGTTTATACGGATGTGTACATTTCGGTGTTTATCATGTTAAAATGTGCGCAACTCTGTA
Organism: Colias nastes; assembly: GCA_907164665.1. Taxonomy (NCBI): domain Eukaryota; kingdom Metazoa; phylum Arthropoda; class Insecta; order Lepidoptera; family Pieridae; genus Colias; species Colias nastes. Next base: position 88,456 of record CAJQZM010037043.1, on the reverse strand, counting down.
AACGCAGCCTTGTCAAACAACGTCATTTAGGGCGAATACGATTAGTGTGAAATGGGATATCATTTTACGTTTGAGATTGAAATATTCATGCTGCTTGCCGATAGTCCCTCTAATACACTAATACAGGAATATGAGTCTCTGGATATCGTCGGATGTTAGCATGTCAATCGCGCTTAAACAGCTAATCTGAAATCAGTTGAAATACACTGAAACTATTCAATATAATCTATAGTATATCCATAGGATATTAAGTCCGGAAAATAGAAGATCAGTGAAGCAGTAAATAGGGACATTGACGAAGATTTGAATGTATTATCGACTGTCAAAATGTTTATAATCAACAATTTTAGTTTATAATCAAGTGCGACAGCCGCTGGCAGTCTAATATGAATATAATTCTGATAATACTGTTTTCCATGATAGGCATACAACGATACTCTTCCGCCAAAATAGGCTTTGGACATGCTCCAAACGTCGTATAATGTCGAGTGATAATTTCAACAACACTAATCCAGGTTTTTAGCCGGAATAAATAAGCATTGGCATACATTTAATTTAAATTTAAAATAGATCGCTTGCTGTTTCAATTGCTAAAGCATCATTTAATTGCCATTGTTATTTCAAAATTGCGCTATTTTTAAACCGACTTCAAAAAAAAGGAGGAGGTTATCAATTCGGCCGGTATGTTTTTTTTTTATGTATGTACACCGATTACTCCGAGGTTTCTGAACCGATTTACGTGATTCTTTTTTTGTTCGATGCGGGATGGTGTCGAATTGGTCCCATAAAAATTTTATTCGGATAGGAAAGAAAGAAAGAAAGAAAGAAAAAACATTTATTTCTAGAAAAAGGTAGGATAGGCCCATTAGTTTTTATTTTATGAGCATTTTTGTCTGTATTTGTTGCAAGTGCAAGTTTGAAGTCGGTTGTTTTTAACGCAGTTATAATAACTCCACTTGTTTGATATTTTTATTTGAAAATGAACTGAAAATGTACTAAAAATATCCTGTGATATAATTGTTGTGATGCCAGAGCATAGATAGGTACATAGATATTATAAATATGTTAAGACACATAAATGAAATAAAGAATTTCACATTTACAATTACATGAAATAAAAACCTATAGACAGACATACATAATTAATTTTTAGGAAGTCAAAATACAACGTAAGAATGTGTAATATTTTTATATTTACTTTATTATAAAATAAGTTTTATATAAAGTTAGTGCCAGCCTCTACGTAATTAGTTTTACGAGAAAATTAAATTTGAATTAAAATACTTAATAAGATGCAGACATTATGGAAATCTAAAAAGTTTGCTTGTGATGTTTATGAAGTTCACTCCGATCAAAACTTTTGAATCACGGGCGGAAAAAAACATAATATTTATAATAAAATATTATCTTATTTCTTCGATCTTTCCACATCAGACTTAATTTTATAAAAACCATACAAACTTCGTTCCAATTTAACTTCAGAATGTGACGTCACATGAAAATTTGATTATTATAATATGCAATTACTTACGATTAACTTAATAAATAACACGTGGTGTTGGTGTAGCTCAACTACAAAATATTATGATATAATTATTTTATATAAAGACTAGCGGTCCGCCCCGGCTTCGCCCGTGGTACATATGAAAAATAGATGTTGGCCGATTCTCAGACTTACCCGATATGCACAGAAAATTTCATGAGAATCGGTCCACCCGTTTCGGAGGAGTATGCAGACTAACATTGTGACACGAGAATTTTATATATAAGATTGAAAAAAAAAAGATTTTTAATTTTTAACTGAAAATTTACTGATAATTGCATTGAATTAAGAAATACGCGCTGTCTGTGGAATGCTATCAATGATTTACCACAGATAACAAAAAAAAAAAGAGACCACAGATGAAACATTTCTTTCATTATTTTCTTTAAATAGTCTATGCTGCAATACTTTTTTGTACTTAAAAATAAATGTTGCTTTACTACACAATAATAAAAACAGTCTATCGATCGTCGTTTTTGACTGCAGTAATATTTAAGTTATGCAAATACAGTCTCCGTCAATGCTCTCAAGGCAATAGCTCAAGTAACGCGAAAAATGTATTGTCATCAACCGAGTGCTCTCTTCGGGAATTTTAAGGAAATTTTCACGATAAAAAATGTCTTAGTTTGAACAAAATATTACTCCATAAACGTGGGAATTGCAAATAATTATTCTTTTCTTTTATGAAAATTTTAGAGTGCTATTATTAAAAAAGTTATTTTAATAGCGGCAGCTTTTACGGGGGTATTGTTACTTCGGAGCAGTTTATGTTATTTTTATTTAAATTGACAGTTTTTACATAATTTAACAATCCTTTCCTATTCTATCCTACTAATATAGTATTATAAATGCGAAGGTTTGTGAGGATGGATCATGGATGTATGTGTATGTGTATGTATGTTTGTTACACTTTCACGCAAATACTACTGAACCGATTACAATGAAATTTCGCACACATAAAGAGGGTAACTTGGATTAACACATAGGATAGGTTTTATCTCGGAAATCCCACGGGAATGGGAACTATGCGGGTTTTTCTTTGAAAACGCAAAGCCGCGGGTGGAAAGCTAGTATAATATATTTTTGGCTATGCATATAATCAACTGTGCAAAGGGATTCTAAAAGATGATATACATACAAACGAATCAATTTACCAAATATAGTGTTTGCTTTTGATTAAGCGTTTACAATATGGCCGCTGATCAGCACGCAACTAGGTCCAAATAAACGAAAATCTATACAATGCGGAAACTTCGTATTTGGTTTGCATTTAACATTTAAAATAGTTTACACAAAAATAATAGAATGAGCGGACATTTCACTCTTTAGTCATATTTTATATTTATTTTTGTCAATAGGTTTTTTGGCTAGATCAAATTCGTGTAAAACAATGGAAAACATAATTTTGAAAATGTACTCTTTCGAAAAACCTTTATAATAGAAAATTAAAAAATATATATTTATAGCTTATAGCTATTTTTATATACTTTAAATGGACATTTCGACTTTTATTGTTATGTAACTACTCACAACGACATATCCAAGTAATTGGGAGAAAAATAAATACAAAATTAAATTCATGTCTTATATTGTTCAATGAAAGATAGGTCCCTTTTTAACGTTTTAGTATTTTCTCATTTCGGAGTCCTATTGGACAAAAAATGGAAGTATAGCAGTAAACTCTAAAGTATTATTTGCAGTTCTTGGCCTAATTTTTATATTTTATCAGAATGCTTGTTGCATGGACACAACAGTTTGTTTTCACGAGTTGAGTACATTACTAGAATGGCACGAACACAACACGATTAGTTCTACGCACGTGATAATATTTCTAAACTTTATATCTGAGGAAGTTGGAAGTTCTTAAGACTGTTATGTGGGTTATAAGTGCGTTTACTGATTATAACTTCCTTTCCTATTAGATCTGAATAAAAATCGTCATTGGAAATTAATAAGGCTTCCTATATTAACGTACATAATATTTTAGATAATGTATATTTCAGTATATGCGTTGTATTTTTCAATATATCGATGCAAAAATCATTTCGTACCCTTCTTAATATGTTGCGTTGGGTGTAAGTAGATTTTACTAAAATAGTAGAGTTTACCACAGAGAATATAATACCACACTAGGTTTTACTAAAATTTAATATATTATTATGTTTAAACAAATTTGGCACTGTTTTGTGTTTATAGTCATATTTATTAAAACGATTGAACGACAGAATAGATGCTACATTGATTTGCATTGTTAAACAATCAAGTATTTAGAAATTAATTAGGAATTCATTGCTTTTCCCAATTGCATAGCAAAGTCATGTCTCCCATGTTTAAGTTTAGTGTACTAGCGGTTTCGGAGTATAGTAAGGCAAACTAATTTGCGGTGAACACAATTTATGTGGATTTCTCCTTATATTTATGTTGGTTTTATTGGCATTTAATGTACGTTTCAGCGAATTATTTTGATTCGCATCTACGCTTAGCATCTACGTCAAACTACGTGTAATTACTCGCGAATTTCGCTTTTGTTTTATCGACTGTGAGAATTCGTGTTTTAATGTTTGAGGAAGATTTGTTGTGTGTGGAATTATTGGATATTATCTAATGATTTGATAAATTCGTTGCCATAGCTGGCTCGCATTCTTGGATCGAAAAAAAGAGATTAAGTGAGAGATTGGATAATTATCCCATCCCAAAAATAGGAAATTGTAAAGAGCATTTTAAATTATAGTTAATGCGAGATAGAAACATATTTATGGAATGTTAAAGCTCAGAATCTGACCGTCTCTACCAGAATAATTAATATAACAGCATATTATAATGTAAATTTAATTACTCAGATAAACCCACTGCTTTTATTTAACATGTGATAAATGCATAAGAGCGATTAACGAATTTACGTCAATTACAAGTTACTTAATTTATTAATTACAATAAGCTGAAGCCTGATGCATGGCTGATTTATACACGTAGTAAATTCAGTTTAATTATACGTTTTCTACATAATTATAAGTAGGTACATGATGTTTTTTTCTGTACGAAAAGTATGTTACAAACAGCTTATTAAGTGATAGATATCACTTAGATATCGAGTATCTTTTTGAGCAATAGTTAATTCAAATCGGTTGTAGTAAAATACAAAAAGACTATTATAAAGTTTTGAGTAAGATTTAAAATTTACGAAACATTGCAAGCTGTACTTCTAAAATCTACATCATATTAATTCACACTTCTAAGTTCCTAGGTTCCTACTGTGACATGTTAAAATGTTTAATACCATAGCAACAATTTGAGGGTATTTTAATGTTTTATTTGGATAGCCGTAGGGTGACTTTGGATGGTCGGAGAGAGAAGCTCTTTGAGAGCGGTTTTGGAACAATAATAGAAGCTAGGCTAAGATTGTCCAGAATATTACAATAAAAAATTGAAGATGTCTTCCACATTATTGGAAACAACATACCTGGAAAAGGCGTGTTTTGGAAAACGTTTATATATTAAAACGCGAAACGAACTATGTAAAGCAGCAGTAAACAATATTAATTTAAATGATGGATAATTTTAATACAAACACACAACACAAGAACAGCGTCGGTGTGCAAAAAAATGTGCAATGTACATATAGTATGATGATGATTTATAGAGCGCACGGCATTTATGTAATTTATTACTCAAAAAAACATAATTCTAAATACAAATGAAATAATCTGATTTATTTTTTATCTGAAATTTAATTTTTTCATGAAGAATTCTGTTAACAATCTTTTTCATTCATTACAAAATAATTACAAATTATGTGTACAAAAAAGCGAATTTATAAACCAATATACCACAATTCCCTGAACTACTCGACGCTCTCCAAACGAGCTTCAGAAAAGATTATGACAATATTAAAACATTAAAGGGCAAATGTGAAAGCATTTTTGCCCCTGCCTTTTTTTCTTAATGACACAATTTATCTGAGTCCCGGTGAAATTTAATTTTGACTAAAACGTTCTCTTTGATCTTAAACGTCTATATTACTGTGTATTGATTAGAGCCAAGGCACAACGGTGAATTTTTGGTGTAATATTATTTTAAGCTCAATGCTGTTCAAGAATTTAATTTGTAGCGTGTCGAATTACAATCGGTTTACGGACGAATTGAAAATGCAGGAAATGAGGAATCGTTTTACTTTAAAGTTATTTCGGTTCGTATTTTTAAATCCTTTTTAATTTTATAGTGAAGTTATGTTCCTCTAACGAACGGTTGCAGAGACAACGCGATCAAAATGTAAAGTCTTTGATAAATAAGTGGTATTGTTTTTTAATTAGTCGTTTAGATTGGCCTAATAGCAGTTTTGTATTGTGACGAAATTATATAAGCGATTGTAATAGAAACTATTTTTTTTACCTAACAATAAAAATCATAGTGTCATAATTCGTTTGAAGTTCAACAGTTTTGTATTGTATCTCTAGATTAGCTTTAAAAGTGTGATTCGTACTATTGAAATGCAGTAACCCGGTAACATCAACGGAATAATATTAACCTGGCATCGAGATTCAAACTGTATACATTATTCAGGATACAGAAGTGTTTCGTCTTAGCTGTCGTTTTATACCAGGCCCATAAAGCATATTTTGTTTGGATATATTCGCTGTTCTATGATGGATTCTACTCGGGAATACGGGTTAATAAAATTGTAAGATTGTAGGATAATATAGAATTTGCGGGTTTAATTAGCTATATTGGTGATAAGTACCTACTACAGTTACTAAACAACGCAAAGCAACACATTAATTAACGTATTATTCTCTCGTAATATATGCGTCAGATACATAAAAGAATAGCCAGAAAACGTTTGGTTATATTTGTATCCTATTTTTTACACAATCGTGCAGTTGTCTCATAAATTATAATATAATACTAACTTTCTTACTTTCATATTACGTATAAATTAAAACCGTTTATTTAAGTAATTTAAGGTTAATTTCGCTATAGGTCCAAACACACCATGATTAAAAAATACTTACAGCTAACTGCATGCAATGATTGGATTATAGAAGCAGGGCTCTACTTACCAAGCAATCTCGGAGGATAAAACAAGATGAACTATATAAATAAGCTTTAGCTTCTAGCTCTAGAAAACATCCTTTTGAAGAGAAAGTGAATTTCCGGTCTTTTCTAATATTAATTTGCAAATAACTAGTGTCGCGGACAGGATTGGAGGAATAATGAAAGATATAACCTTTAAGCTTTGAGTCAATGATACTTGCGACTGTATTTATTTGAATTATTTGCGCGTATACTTGGTTGAATTCATAAACGAAAGACGTATATTATGACGAGCGCATGTTTTTTTCAAATCGATTACACATTGCTATATTTGCAACTGCAACTGGAACTGTATCTATAATATTCTCCGTCTTATTTTGATTTCAGTACGCGCCTACTCCTCAAGTTAAAACCTTATCAAATTAAAATGCAGACTATAAGAAATATGAACAATTAATACTCAATCAACACGGTTTTAATAAAAATTTATACTCAATCATTACGAGCAGAAATACATGAAATACACTAAAACAATACACGTTATTTTGATATAAAGGTACTCGTTATCACAAATGTAGGTACGTATATGATGCAGGCCAGTGATCTACCAATGAAATGGCCCGTATAATTCTACAGTAGTTAACTTCTATTGCTTGGTTTACACCAATACAGTAGCAGGGAACAGACGGTTTATGTGAAATCCATATGTATATTAAACAATGGTTGGTTACTTTATGTAATTTGCACTATCGATTATTGCAATAAAAATCTCGATGTTCGCGAAGGCATTAGGCAGAATCGAAGCAGAAAACAATTCCTTACATATACAAAATAACTCACATATTACAAGGAATTTTCATTTCTATCTTTAAATAATTTATTTTCATTTTTTATTGAACGTTTTTTCAACAATATAAAAATAAAATTATGATAGTTCATTGTAAATAGGTATATGTAGAAAGTTACATATATTTATAATGAAGTATGAGAACTGCATACATAACCTCCTCACATGGTAGTGAAATGGCCCAGTTACTTCGTAGATGGTTTAAGTATACATTCTGCAACGCATTCGTTTTTGCGAACGAAATCTCAAAACTCACTAATTATCTTGCACAAAATATGTTTCATGGAACGTCTTTGTTCTTAGCGCATGTAATAAGTTTATGAAAGTTGAATAAATTAAGTTCAAAAGATTGCACTGTAAATAGTAAATTAGGTACCTTCATTGGCGTATTTGTGAATGTAGTTTCCTCTATAAAGTAAATATAATAATTGAATATGCTACTTCGCTTTATCTTGGTTAATTCAATGATATTATTGACTAGTTTAATTACAACGCTCAAATCGAATTCGAGGCAACAGTTATTGCAGCAATTTGCGTTTAACCCGCTTTTTAACCGACTTCAAAAAAAGGAGGAGGTTATCAATTCGGCCGGTATATTTTTTTTTTATGTATGTACACCGATTACTCCGAGGTTTCCGAACCGATTTACGTGATTCTTTTTTTGTTCGATGCGGGATGGTGTCGAATTGGTCCCATAAAAATTTTATTCGGATAGGCCCAGTAGTTTTTATTTTATGAGCATTTTTGTCTGTACTCGATGACTTAATTGAAATGTAGCAAGGAACTTTGATTCACTTCCCGGTAACCGATTGAGCTGAAATTTTGTATACGTATGTAAATTGGATAGCGATGAAACATTATCATGACATAGAGCTGATTTGATGATGGAATCGGAAGGTGGCCATAGGAACTCAGTAATATATTGACTCAACTTTATCGAGTTTGGGCTCGTTTGATTCGTGTTGAAAAATGCACTAAAAAGTATTAAATAAAAATAACTGCGTTAAAAACAACCGACTTCAAAAACGGAAAAGTAAAAAATAAAAAAGATTTGATATTATTAATTACTACATATTATTTAGATGTGCTATTTATTAAATAGGTTTGAAGTCGGTGCCAAACACTAAGCACTAAGTATTAAGCCTGTGCACCGACATCAAACCTTTTTAGTAAATAGCACATCTAAATATTATGTAATAATTAATAATATCAAATCTTTTTTATTTTTTACTTTTCCGTTTTTGAAGTCGGTTGTTTTTAACGCAGTTATTTTTATCAT
>CAJQZM010037043.1:13542-79356 GCA_907164665.1 Colias nastes | reverse complement strand
ACTTTTTCGTTTTTGAAGTCGGTTGTTTTTAACGCAGTTATTTTTATACTGAATGAATGAAGTCTCTATTTCTGAAACGGTCTAGAATGGTGCTTAGGATATTCTACATAGCGCCTAAAGGTGGTCGGTTGTGTATACTGATCAAAGACTTTACTAGGGAGCAAAAATATGACAGCACGCAACGGAGTTGGTGGGTCACCTCATGGTAAGATTAAAATATATGCAGATAATGGAAGAATCGAAGAAGATAGAAGATACGTGCTATAGTTTTTATTATAACCTTCATACACTCACTTTACTTTTTTTTCGCTATTACGCGGTAATTGAACATTGGCACATTTCAAAGCCGCCACATAACAAACAGAATTAACTGACTTTTGAAGGGTTTGTTTTGCTTTAATTTCAATTCGCATCAATAAAATTGAATTCATTTGAATCACCAAAATCCATTGTTGTATCTGGACAGTGCTCATGATTTTTTTAATAAGGCACGGACGAACAACTCCCGATAGGAATCGATTTAAGATGCTGAATGAAAGTTGCTCTTTATCGGTACTAACTAGGGAGTAATAAGAAAAATCAGAAAATCAGAATACGAAATAACTCCCAACATAAATACTTGTTTTTCAGAATAGCAAAGAGCTTCAATGAATTCTTAATATCTTTATAATTGGTTCGTTACTAAACAACTTCTCTATATTCTGCTCGTCTCAGTATAAACAACATTAAGTTTTTCCCATAATCCCCGATAACTATCAAAATCACGCTTCGTTATTAGAGATTGATTCCCACACCATTTGTTAACCCAAGGCCTGGAGCTCGACGAAATAGCTCAGCACTGAAGGACGCTGGTAATTGAAGTCACCGCAACAGATCGCTCCGATTAACTAACGTCTTGCTGATTTAACACTCGAATACGTCATGTATCAAGTGGAGCCATTTTGAATCTTGACACGTACTCTGTGTTTCGTTTGGGGAATTAAGAGTTGCTTGGATTTCTGGCTTGCCGGATATAGGCGAGTGTGGGTTAGGCGATTATTTTAAAGTCAGATTTGGTATTTGGGAGTAAAATCACAGTCGTTTTGAATGCTTTTTCTTTCTAAAAAGTAACTAACTAAATATCTCCATTTATTCGTTTCAAGAATTGTACTCATTTGAAAACTTGTGTTATATTTTTCTCTAATTCACCTTATTTCTTGTGCCTTCTTGTCTTACTACTCCCGTTTTTATTGAGAACTAATCTAAATAGAAATATGATGAACCAAATTCTTACCTTTATCCGAAGCTTTATACTTCAAGATGATAATAATAAAAAATAAAGGAACTAAATAAAGTCTTACCTTCTCAGGAAACCAGGGAGTGATGAACGGCATTTGGAACGTATTGGCATACGAATGGAGGGTATCGAAGGAGTCCGAAGGCACGGAGCCGAGCATGGCCACGGCGCCGCGGGTGTACTGGTTGCAAACTGTAAATAAAAGGGAGTAAGAATCTTCTTGGTAGTGGTAAAAGTTTTATAGATAGAAGAGTCTTGGCAAATGTGTTGGAGAGTTGGTTGAAGAAGTAAATGAGGGAACAGGAATAAATATTGTTGATGGCACTGTAGATAATAGTACAGAGGTACGCAATAGTATTATAATTGATATCAAAGAACGATTAAATCTAATCTAAAATGATTTAGAAAGCCACTAATAGGTTTCTACTACGCTGTTTCACCAAAAACGCTCAAAAACATTTACATTTATAATGAGCATTTTTATTCAATAGATTTTTGCTTGGACGCACAAAAAAGGCCCGACGTTTTGTTTATTTTTAAGCCAGCATTATCGGGTTGGAAAAAGTGACGAAACTGAGCATTGCCGAAAAAACGGCAAAAGTTTTTTAACCATTATTCCAGAAGCTTAGCACAGTTCGGTATTTCGTTGGTATTTGCAGTGGATTTTATTTTTTACATACATGAATTCTAATTTACGTTGTTCTTTTTAATTTGACGTTTACTTGCGAGTGGGCCATTTGGACGCAATGTGCCTTGGGCTTGAAAATATAATATAGCGAATAGTGTTTTTAAAAATATTTTGTACAAATAAATAATAAATGTGCACATTTAAATAAGCCTTTTTTACTGCGTCCAAAAATATTTTCCTGTTTAACTTCAGGACAGCTTTTGCAAAATAAAATAATGATAATAATTATTATAATTAATTTCGCGTTATAGTTGTCATTTATAGTTTTATTGTAATAACGCTTAAAACTAAGTAATAACCATTTTATCTTTTTTAAATAAAAGATGAATTTGTAAAATTACTTCATAAGCAGTGAAAGTCAAAGATCAAATTAGAATTAGACATAAATTTTCACAAGAAAAGATCGTTATCACCTTAATTTCCGTTAAATCGACAAAATTCAATCATCATTTTTATTCAGTCACTTCACTAATAAATTGAGATATAATTATATTTTAATAATACATACTTATATTATTAACATATTGAACTCTATAGCTGGTTCGTTAACATATAATTTAAATGTATTTTGTTTATTTTAAAAACTAAAAAATAAAAGTATATAATACAAATTAAATTACGACTAATTTAAAATGTAGCCTACAGCGTACATTTAACATATTATAAGATTTTACATTTTTACATTACAATACATTTAACATTTTTAAGAAAAAAAAAATCAAACAGTATTTTATGTATTATAGAGTTATAGTTTGTACATTCCTTTTATCTCTAAAATTAGCGAACTAAGTATTATCAAATTAATTAAAGTTAGCACAATAAACTTCCAAACACAATCCTACCTCAAAACATCCGCAGAGTTACTGCTCAAAGGGAATTTACGTGTGAATTATCAAGAAGAATTATCCAGCTGTCGAGCTTCGTTGTCATACCATCGAATATTGAACTCGGCGTGGAAGCATAAAAGTACTATGGGGTTGGAGCGGTTTTACACGGTCCGATACGATTTGAGCCTTTTTTTATCTAATTCGTCAATAGCATTCACTGGGCAATAACGAGTGTAGAAAAATCCAATTAAAAAATTGCAATTCCTTGTAATTGTCAAAATATCATCAATAAGACCAATAAAAGAGGGTCGTGTAAAAAATTGAGTGTAATGGATTTCGTTACTCATACGCCAATTTGGGCTGCTCTAAATGTCAAGCTTTGTTGCAATAAGAAATATAAACGAATTATAACAATTTGGCAGCCTATTCAAGAAGAGATTTTACATTCTACCTTCATATATATTTTTAAATCGTAAATATCGTTAGAACGATATCGAATCGTAACGTATAAAACGCTCTAAGAATGAATGACGGTTACTGCATTTGATTTACAGCGCGCTAATACTCTGCACCTTAGACTCTGCACTTTGAGTCCGTAATCCGAAATCAATGAACCTCGCGTCTTCTTAATATATCTTGAGAAATGAAAGTGATTCGCGTTTTTATTTTCAGCGGTTTGATACGAGACTTCATAATGTTCGGCTTTTGAGTTACGTTTAAAAGTTAAATTCATGTCTGGTTGTAAGAACTTACTTCGATTGCAATTTTGAACCGCTAATATAGAGTTGATATAGAGGGGTTTGGGTATGTTCAATGAAGCATAATAATTTATGAATAACCTTATAATAATTCTTCATTAGTATTAAATTATTAATTTTTAGTTTTAATAGGCTTATTTATTATTTGGCTCTGGCATTGCTAACTGAAACGAGCAAATAGATTTTTTGTTGTATAGCTGTCTCTATAAGAAGGGATTGATACAGTTTTTGGTTTGTTAAAATATTTGCACCAATATAATGGTACTCTTTATAAACTTTCCGACAATGTAAATAAATAAACACAAGTCTAACAAGATTCTGGATTGAATCGTATTACTAAAAGATTGTTCAGCAAATATGACACGAATAGCGTGGATAGTTCCCATATCAAACAAATTTCGGGCGTGTAAATTGTTGGCTCGGATATCTTGAGTTTGTGTCAACATTTACTGAAGTCATATCTGGAAATACAGGGTGCTCCTTGTAATGATTGTTTGATTTAGAACAATGTAAAGTGTTTGTTAGAACGCCGTTTTTAGGAGAGATATGGATTTGAAAATGTGTCTGAGCGCGTTTTTTATACATAAAATACAAAAAAAAAAAAAAAACTAGGAAATCTATTTTATTTTAAGTCCACTGTAAAGAAACAAGTACTGTTTCACACACACATGTCATCAAAATCCAATAAAGTATATCAGGATCGATTCATCAACACTTCACTCAAATAAAAGATTATCCCTCAAACAATAATACATATTAACAACTAAATACAAAGGACAAAAAAACATCGTGAACATAATTTAAAAATCGTTCTCTTTCAAATCACTTCCAAAAGAATGGAATTACAGAACTTTTCAAAACACACTGTACAACCAGAAAGTTGTTAGCAATAAATATAATACATATTTAACTTTTTTATTAAAGATTTATAGGGACGAGATGATAAAATTGAATTTTTATGTTTGAAACGTAATCAAATTTAAATGGACGCGATCGACGGGAAGCGTTTATAAATAAAAATAGAAAATCCGATATAAAAAATATATCGGATTTTCTATTGGAGCCCGATAGAGAATATTAAGTACCTGACGCTCTGGGGTAAAGCTTGAATTAAACAAATGAATTGCAATTTTAATACGCCAAGTCTATTCACAGTTATCAATGGGGAATAGCCATTGAATTGCGTTATTCAGATAATAGTTTTCAATATAAAATAATATATATATAATTAGATCTATTTGTGAACTGTGAAATTGATGTTTTAATCATTTTTATCAAGGTTATGTATCTTTAAAGGCTGTTCTAAGTATAAATTAATTTTATCTAATGGATATTATTAGTACACACGATTTACAAGTAATTTTATTTATTTTGTAAGATACTGATGTAGAGAGAGAGGGAGATTTGGAAGAAGATTTTCATTCTTAAATTATCCACATATTCACGAATTTTCCCGCAAAGAAAATTGGTGAAACAGATTTGCAATGCATCTGCAACCCACAATAAGATTTTATTTAATAAAAGACAAACCACGTTGGACAGCTTGTTATAAAAGACTCCCTGCAATCAATGATTAAGAACGATTAACTTTCTTAAAACGAGCAATTTACTCTATTGGACAAACATAATCCAGAAGGCATTGCTATCTCGTTATGTGACCAATTGCCAAGAATGTAAGGTCGACTCTTGGCGGGGCTTTCAGTGGTCAAACGTGACCAAGCTAGCAATGAGCCCCCTGCGGCCACCGGGTGTGTTTGCTTTTTTTTATTACCGCATCCATATTTCAACAGGACGATCCCACAATATTTGGAACCACTGAGAGCAGTAATGCGTGCGTGGTAGGAAAGATGATTCCGACCTCTTTTCAATATTCCTCACAAAAACCCACAAGTGAATTGTTAATAGAAAGAAAACGGGAGAGGTTTTTTTCCTCTCCTAACGTATTTTAACCGATGTTTATCTTTCGAGGTACGATTGTATGAAGCATCTAATAAAAGGTCCGTGAAATTACATACTCCTGAATAATGTTTCACGAATTTGATTTTATTAGGCCTTTTTAAGTCTCCCGGAATGTTTATTTGGGGGAAATGTGACCTAGATTTGTATTGAATCAAGTATACCACGTGGAATGCGTACATATTAATAAGAGAAATCTTGGTATTGAATGAGTATTTATATTTTTAATATAAGCTTTGTAAATGGGGTTACGAATTCCGTATCAAGTGATAATGGTTCCTTGGAGTGGCTTAAAGTTTCGCACCCAACTTCATGCTTTGACCCCAAACTCTATGGTCTCATTTATTCAGCACTAGCAACATCTGTTCAATATCTGAAGTGTCGTAATCTTGGTCGTAATGATACTTTGAAGTTGTCAAATTATCGCTAACAGTAAGAGAAGATCGGAATGTTGGCGAAGTTTGTTCAAAATTAGTCCTTGTGCCTTGGTGATTAGATATACGACCTTGTGCAAGGTGCTTGTTGTCGTATTACTAATTGGTACAAGTTTTAGGTAGTGATTTATTCGCTAATGAGTAAGAAGTTTGTTTCGAAGTTTTTAGTGAAGCGATATTGTATACACCCACTTCTCGAATAATGTTCTATTTTGATAGTTACATGGATATATTAAAAGCGTGGGTTTAATGTATGTACGGAGAAATTGTAGATAATTTTGTCAGATATTCTTTTTATATTGCTAGCGAATCATAAGACTAATGTGTTCAAGAGTGTATGTTCTTAAATTATTTGAACCGTGCTATCACAGTGTACGATGTACAGAAAAATGAAAAGGTACATCATACATACTTACCGTCCTTGGAAGATATGAATTTAATTTTACACAAACTCCAGTAGAGAATATGAAACTTGCGAAAGGAAGGAAATTGACCACAACGAGAAGTACAAAGATTAAATTGAGCCTGGCAGCTTTCCAGGTAAACTGCACTGGAATTACGAAATATTATATGCTGATTTTATATTTTAAGACCTCTTGCTTACCGGTGGTTCTATATTGAATGGGTATTTCTAATTGACGTTATTAAAGTAGTAGTATACTTGAGGGATAATAAAGGGGAAAGTTTGTTATGCGGTTAACATTTTCAAATACCTAATGATTTAATATTAAGGGGCTGTTAAGAGAAAATTTAACAGTGATTGCGCTCTCCTTTACTCCCATACAATTGGACAGTGTGCGCAAACGAGAGCGCAATATCACTGTTACTTGGCGGGGCCAGGTCGTAGAAGAAAATAATAAGAAAATATTATGTGATTTAAGGAAAAGTGTGGGTCATATGCGCAATATGACTCGTTAGAGTTTCAGGTATGGTCCATTGAAAAGTTACATTTGGGGTTGCATTTTTTAGAGGACGCAATTTTATTTTTTTGATGTGTAGGGGTGGTCAGTGTGAAGCTAAGTTAAGCCAAGTTTGTGGGGTCGCCACCCTTGTCCCACGGCCGCCATCTTGAAAATAGCGGTTGATATGGTTTTTACGATATATCTCTTAAACTATTTATTTGATAAAAAAAAAATTTGTTTACATTATTTGTTGCAAATTAAATACTCTACAACTTTGATCCTGCAACTTTTTGTCGTAGAACTATAAATAAAAAAGTTATAAGCGAAAATGTTCAGAAATTAGAGATATTTATATTTCTCAATAAAACTTTTTTTTATAATTTTACGTAGAAATGATATTTGACCATTTTTGTAGATTGTTTTTCGAGGAACAACTTTTATATACAACATTTTTTCATTAATTAAATAGCTAAGGTTTTACAGCGCTCCGAAGTGAGTACTAATTTTCAGTACTCTGAACTATACAGTATACTTATATTATGTGTGTACTAATAATAATTTGTCATCAGTAATGGTTTTTTTTTGTTATTATAATATTTTAAATAATTAATTTTGCAATATCACTAATAATTAATTATTGAATCTTTTCCCCACCACCCAGGAGGTAGAGTCTGGAAGCGCGACTTTTTTTTACGTCGAAAAGCAGGTCTGAAATGTTCTGCAGTGTGCTTCTATTGTTCTGGAGTATGAGAAAAGAGCCAATAGCCAATATATGTATAGTTAAGAGTACTGAAAAATAGTACTCACTTCAGAGCGCTGTAAAACCTTAGTTATTGACGTTATGAAAAAATGTTGTACATAAAAGTTGTTCCTCGAAAAACAATCTACAAAAATGGTCTGATATCATTTCTTCGTAAAATGATAAAAAAAAGTTTTATTGAAAAATATAAATAGCTCTAATTTCTGAACATTTTCGCTTATAACTTTTTTATTTATACTAAAAGTTACTACACCAAAGTTGTAGAGAATTTAATTTGCAACAAATAATGTTAACGATATTTTTTTATCAGTTAAATAGTTTAAGAGATATATCGTAAAAACCATTTCAACCGCTATTTTCAAGATGGCGGCCGTGGGACAAGGGTGGCGACCCCACAAACTTGGTTTTAGCTTCACACTGACCCCCCTACACATCAAAAAAACAAAATTGCGTCCTCTAAAAAACGCAAGGTTAGGGCTAAAAAATGTAACATTTCAATGGATCAGTATGAATATGTTGACTTCGTATTTTAAATTGCAGACCCGTACGTCAAAAAAATAAAGACATAGAATCGTTTAATGATGATTTTAAGACCAATCTTTGCAATTATTTTCTATCGAGCCGATTTCGTCCAATTATGTATCGAGTCCGTCCACGTTCTTCGAAATATGATGAATATTAACATATATTTTTTTGATGGGCTAGAATAAATATCTTTTCTTAAAAAACTGCTCAAATAACTTCAATTTGGTGTTGTCAGCCCCTTAATTGATAAAATGGAAATATCTGAACGTATAGTGTGTACATAGAGAATGAAAAACAATAATGTTTCTTGGAAATTTTTCTTGTTTGAAACATACTGCATTGGTTGCCTGTAAGTTTGATTTTAAGTTTACAAAGAATTTATATGCACTAAGTTTGATCTATATTCCCAAGATTATGGTGAAATTTTTCTCTGTCTGAATATAGTACTAAAATTACTTAAAAATGTTAGGTATGCTGAATTTATAAAGGATTTAAAAATCAACTGAGATAGAAGGATAATTCGTCTCATGGCGATATACACTGCTGGCATAGCCTATAGCTTATTCCGGAGAATATTATTTTGAAACTATTAAGCGTGAAGGTTGCAGTATTTTTTAAACTTCTATTCTTTAAAGTCTTTACGTAGTATAAATAGTTTAATTTTATATATCTAATGATGTACAGTCAAAAAACAATCGAGCACGAGTTGTGAGCACGAGTTAAATTTACGATCTATTGCACTTGAATCCTTTATTACCAAAACACACAAACTAGATGACCTTAGAATAGCTAGATATCTCTGACGTCACGTAATTGCTTCTGGATTGAGTATTTGACATAAGTGACAATTCGTGACAGAGGTATTGTGGGTGTATGTCGTACGCACGCCAAATCACATGTCCAATTTGCTTGCCACTGTAATCAAATAAGATTCTTGGATTGCAAAGAGCGTTATTTTCATAGATAGGTAATTGTTTATTAGTGGAGCAAGTAATTTTTAGGATGTGAAATTTATATGGTAGGTTAGATGCACGTTTTTACTATATAATATTGAATTTATAAAAACATTTTGTTCACCATTATGTTATTGGTGAGAAAGAACAAAGAGATAAAAATTATATTCCTGAAATTTAATTTAGGTGGCAATTTTTTCAAGACGGATTTTTCTTCAAGCTCTTCATAACGTATCCTTCCAACTTATTATTAATATTATGTACTTGAGAAAAATCACTAGAAATTCGTATTTACTCAAAATACAACCTTTCAGTGTACATCTCGCAATTAAAAACTAGATCTATATAACTAGATCAACACAGAATATAAATAGATCACTATAAAATAAATACCTATCCGATATAGCAATCCACTGCGTAGCAACGTAGATAATCACGTAATATCTCCCAATAATGATTCTTCATTAATTTCGATTCAAGACTAGGAAAAATCGGGCCCAAAGATTCGGTATTCAAATGTGTTCGAATTAACCAGCGACTCTAACGAACGTGAAATATTCGCGTCAGTTTGTCATTTGGGATAGGGCGAATCGTGAGGCCTCATTTAAAATGTCGAATGGCAGATTCTTGATCAAAGCTCATCTGTGTGTAATGACGGTTCTGTGGATTTTTATGTTCTAGTTCTTAGGGTGCCGATACACTTGGAATGTGATTGTGATTTGGCTGTAGAGAAAAATATATACTGAGATTTAAAAATTTTAAAGAATTGAAAAAAATCGATCACCAAGCGGGATTACTTATATTTTTCACCAATTTCTTCGAGTTGAACGATGAGGTAATATTCGATTTAAAATTATAATTAACGATTAGAAAATAGTTGAGATCATTCATCATTTAAATAGAAGTGGAACTTGTGAATTGTGTATTTCTTCAAAATCTTAACTATAAAATGCAGTTCTATCAAGAGGTAGCAATACAAAGTATATAATTATTAATTAGATTAGAAAATAATTTGCATGTAACTATAAATTATATTCATTAATTGTAAGACGGTAAAGTTAAATTGGTGCAATCTGCTGATAATTATTATAAGTTTTTATTATTCCCTTTAGTTACGTCTATACAATATTAGTAGAAGCAGTTGTTAGTAATTGCGACATTTATATTCCGTTGGATATTAGAACAAAGAACTTCTCAGAGTTTCTGGTCTGGTGAATATGACTGTTAAATAAGCAACAGTAATATCAGTTTAATCGTAAATATAAAAGCATTCACTTTACACTGTATGTTTGTTATTTATAAAAATCTAATCTCAGTAATGGATTGGCAGGATCTAAAACCTTTAGCTTGGTCTGCGTGGTTGGTACACTTTTTGTATACGTCCAAAAAACGAAAAGCCACTGAGCGTAGTAGCATCATATTTCGATCTTATAGAAGCCGTATGTTGAAAGATTAAAGTGTAGGAACTTATATTTATTATATTTGCTACGAGAGGAATAACGATACATGATAGCATTGACAAAAGACTTGAAACGTTCTTTAAGGAATAGCGAAGAAAGTATTAAGTTAGTTCTCTAGGTATTACATACCCATTCTAGGTACTGTTTTTATTCGAGCTTTGAAAATATATTTTTAATGTTGCAAAAAGATAATTTATCTCTGGCATAATCAACATCTCTACAAGAATGAACATAATGTACGAATATTTTTGATATAAGCATCTCAAAATCAACAAATATGAATACATTTTGCCACTGGAAAAGGTTAAAAGCGTTTATTAAAGTTTGAGCGTCATCATAGCAAAGCCAATTCCGAGCGTCACCTATAGAAGCAATCCTTTTGATCACACAGTAGCCTCTCCAGGCATTAAAAAAGCAATTTATTCTGACGTTTTCAAATTACTCGAAAACAATGAACTCAAATCCGTCACCTGTACACTATACAGCTTACCTGTTGCTCTCAAATGAAATTTGGGCAACTCTATTTCACAATAGGGAACGAAACAATGAATGATAAAAACAACGAGCCTTTACATTGGAATTTATATAGAAGTTAGAAACGCGGTCCCCAGAGGACAACCGAATTAGGTTCGTAACGTATTTTTGGTGAAATAAAATCGAAACGTTAATATAAGACTCTAGAACGTTCCGATAAGATTTTGTAGAGATTTGTTGGTATTTGTAACAATTTACGGTATTTCTTTCAAGCGAATGTGTTTTTGTTTAGTTGATATGTCCTCGTGTTTTAATATATCAGTACTAGCGGTCCACCCCGGCTTCGCCCGTGGTACCTACATGTTTAAACTATCCTATCTCTCAAGTTGGATCGAACTGCACATGGTGTGCGAATTTTATTGGTTTTCTGAAATATTACTTTATTAACTCTAGGGCTTCTTGCGATGGATAGACTTGATATCAAATATTTATACAGAATAACTACAATGTATAATTTTGAAAGCACTCAAACTAATAAACACATTTTAAAATGTAACTTTTCCGAAAAAACACAATGTTAAAAAAGAAATTAAATACTCTCGAATAAACTAAAAATAAACTAACTAAATAAATTC
The DNA here is from genome assembly GCA_907164665.1 of Colias nastes. Taxonomy (NCBI): domain Eukaryota; kingdom Metazoa; phylum Arthropoda; class Insecta; order Lepidoptera; family Pieridae; genus Colias; species Colias nastes. Next base: position 67,708 of record CAJQZM010037043.1, on the reverse strand, counting down.
GAAAACCTAATTACAAAAACGGTCAAAATACTCGTGAAAGTAGGCCATAATTACGCGTAGATGAAGAGTTTTTACAGACTTTGCGAATACGTCTAATTAAACTATACCTAACTAGTTGAGGCCACATAAGGTTGCAATTAAAAACTTTTTAGTACGTGGGTGTTTGCAATATTCTTGAGTTTAATCTTTCTTCAGTTTGAGTTGGAGCTTGCATCTTTCAGCGTAAATAAGGTCACGCTCCAAGTGACTGTGGGGGAAGGTGTAATTCTTAAAAAAAGGGGGAATTTTCGAGCAGTTTTCAAATTAATCTCAACATATAAATTAAGGGATTCATAGATTTTTACCATTGTGGGTAAAGAAACACATGAAACATTAATTTTAAAGGTATCTGTGGCAAATGTCGCGTAGATACTCGTTTACATGCGTTATTTCTAAAAGAGTTGTGGTCTTTGAATTGCAGTAAGATTACACGATACAGGAAGAAAATATGATGATTTAATTATATTTATTATATCCACGTTCAAATGCATAGTACAATTCGATTGTGCCAAAACGAGTCTTCGAATACCCTTGATTTTCGCGAGCTTTACGCAAAAATACAGTTGCAATATAGCCAATGTATTTTTTGGGAATTCCAAATGTTTAAATATTTGTACATTTTTCGTACCAAAGTTTTACTTACCTATTTGATCTGTTGAAAAAACAAAAAAAAAAAAAAAAACTAGAATACCCGCCAGCAGTATTTGTATACGATCTGGGCCAGCCTTTAACATCTAACACCGACTGACTTTTTCTATTTTACTGTATTTTTGTGAAAATTATTTATACTACGAATGTAAACGGCTTTTTTAACCCTTATTAAAACGCTGGGAGCTATACTTCCCACGTCTCAGATTGAAGTAAATCGTGTTTTATTTTTATATGCTTAAACCTAATGCTGTGTAATATTTATCTACGCAATCTTAACATTTCAGAGAACATTTTTTCATGGAAACACTTTTCAGCGAATTATTACATGTCATGGTAAACACACGTCAAAGTCAGATGACGTGATTTTGACGCCGAAAACGACCGTTATTTTCTTAGATTATTTTTTAGTTTTTTGTGTAGTGCTGAAAAAAAATTAGATAAGTAGATTTGAGTTTTAGCTATGTAAACTAGACTATATTACGGTTGCGTGAAACGTAAAATATGCCCAGAATCTTTCGTTTAGACCTTGGTAGAGTCGATTGAAATTAAGTCTATAAGTGGGAAGATATCATCCCAGTGTTCGTCCCTGCACACGTCATTCGGAAATTCTATATATAAAATCCGTGTGTCTAAAAAATCTTTTTTAGTTGGTATAAGCAACTTATTTATTAATATTCGTTATTTTCTGATCAGATAATTAGAAATCTTAACTCAATACATTAGTATTTACCTATTGCTTTTATTTTGTTTTAGAAAAATGCCATGTTTATGTTGAAGTCATTCATTTTTCAATTCCCGAATTCTTCCCTTAGTAAAAGAAACTTGCATTGATGAGTACTTTCACCTGCTTTATTAAAAAATATGCTCTATATAATTTTTTACGATAAAATTTAATTCACAAGTGGAGTCAGGGCAACTAGCTAGTGTTTTAAAATATTGGTGTCATACTGGACACTGGGAGCTATAGTTCCCACCTTTCCAACCTTTTTACGAGAGAGAACAGATGACGGGATATATACTTCCCACCAAAAAAGGTTACTTGTCCCCCACTAACCTCTCTTTTGTGTGTATTTTTGAAATCTACGAACCAAAATTACCCAGGAACGTATCTTACTTTTTTGTTAACTCCTCCACAGGCTCGCGTTTGAATAAGGGTTAACTGAATATCCACTGCAAATCATTTTATTTTGAATTTCAAAACCATCCATCCGAATATGGCTTCATGTCAATAAATATATTATTTATTTACTTTGTGTATATTTACCGTGGTTAAATCAATATTGTATTTATTTTGTGAAACATATTTTAATAATTTTTGCATAGAATAGGTGTATACCCATGTTGCGATAAATGTAAAAAAAGAGGACAGCTTAAAATAAAAGAGATACAATATAAAATGAAGTGTATTATTGTAATATCAAGCAGCTTTATCCAAAATAAAGATTGAAAAAGGAAAATAGCGTTTCTTTTTCGTTGATTAAGTTTACGAATGTTTCATATTGAGGTCAAAGTAGATGTTAGTGTATTGTTTGGATATGAGAATATTAAAATTATAATCATATGAAATAGATTGGTATTTTGTCGTTTAAAAGGGTCAATACTACTATTGTATGCCATGAAATCTATGGTTCATGAGGTTCATTTTACTATAATTTACCTACTTGTTTTCAAATTTGCGAATGTTTTTGAAATTTTAACAAACGAAGGTATGAAACTTACCATTATTAAAAATACTGTTTAAATAGTGATATTCAACCATATTTAAAAGCTAAGTAAAAATAAGCAAAGTTAGAAAATTACCGAAATGTTTTATTTCTGTAATTTTATATTAATTTCCATCTTTTATTAAAGCTATAAAAACGCTTAACACACAAAATAAAACTGCAATATAACGATCAAAATGGATTCATATTAGCATTCAACGTTCGTATTAAAGTCATACAAAGAGAGGCCTGTGGCTTCAATCTTAACACCAACACTATACGTCCGCAGCATCTTTTGATCTTTTCGCTTTTAACTTACACATAAATACCAAAATACAGCCATATTTCGCTGTAAACGAGTTTGTTTAACTTTCTTTTAAAGATCCCCGATATTAAAGTTTGCGTAAACTTTGTATTTTTTTTCATAAACTTCGATTTGAATACAGCTGGTAATAGTAGCTCATTTAAGGTGTCGATTGAAATATACTTGAGGAAAAAATATTTACGAAAGAAAAAGTTTATAACCGTTGTTATTTATTTGTCCATCACTACTTAATGAAATAATCTGTAATATGCGTATATTAAAACAAACTTATTTAAGTAGTGTCGTATCGTTTCAGGATCTTAATTAATTATTTACCTAAGGCACCTGTAACTTCACCTGTGATTTAAATAACATCAAAAATTTGCACTGCTGAACATGATTATAATAATTCTTCAATAATCCCAGTTATGAAATTCGCATTTTAATGGTAACACATAAATAATGTTACATAATTTTATTATTGCTTTTCTAAAAATAAGTGATAACAAACATGACATAAATAAGAATTTTCCTCACCATCGTCACGTCACGTTAAAATAGATAAGTAATCTACGTAATAATGTCAACATTCTATGAAGAATATTGCTCAAGATGTCTATAAAAATAAACATCAAAGTGCGCATAATAATAGGGTAGATAATAGCCGCAAATCTTATATAGGCGGTGACGGACAAAAAGAATGCTTCTTTGTGGAAGCGTGAAAGAGGGGACAAGTATAGGGCAGTTAGGGATTTCACTCTCAAAGCTCAAAGTGTTTTGATCAGTCCACCGTGACGGGGCAAAATAAAAAGATATCACCGTGTTGCATTTAAATGAAGCGCCCGTTGAGAACACCGCAAAGAAACTTGGCTTCTCGCTTTAAAATTGCGTTATCTTTATGAATTGGAGGAGGGAAATTTCCCTCCGATGTATTCTTATGAGAAATAGATTTCGGTTTAAAGAAAATTCGTATGTAAATTGTGAGAGCTTTAGAAAATCTGTGTGTGACAAGATTTTTCCTAGAACATGTAAGTACATGGCTCGGGAGAAATTATATTTGGGTTTCGTAATTTTATTTGTAAGATGAAGTGAGCTGGGAGCTATTGGCTAACCTAAAAATAAATCTCATTTAAGAGAAAGCCAGTCAGTATGAAGCTAAATTATGATTGTGCGCAAAAACGATACCCTGAAGGGTTCTTGATTATTATCTAAGTATGCCGTAGGCGTCCAACCATTGTCCTATACAATCCAATATCTTTAACAGTATACAAATCGATACTAATACAATCATTTTGGAATCTAACATCTGGTTATTATTATTGGCAATATCGTGACATGAATCCGAATTGTATAATTGATAATAATAATTGTTCTAGTTTATCTTATGGGACGTATTTTGCTCTGCTAATTGTATGAAATTGAAACTCACTAATATTAATATTGCGATTACCGAATTGTTAAAAATATACCTAGTGTTAAAAATAAAAGTACCTTGATGTTAATTTATTTACTTTTTGCTTTAATACGCGATTTACTACATTTTTTTAGTATAAGTTTAATTCTATAATTTAAACCTTACTCTGCTTTAATAGTTACATGGCAATGTCGATACAGGCAGATATAATATAGGTATATCTTAAAGAGGACCAATCATAGCCCCGTAATAGCTGATTACAGCCAATAATGCTATCCAGATTATTGGTCACAGCGTTGTTGCTGGATATTTATTGCAGGAAATTAATTAGGAATACTTCGTGCTAAAGACAGCAGATAAATTAAGGTTATTGGAATTTCGTATAACGTTATGAAATACTTTGCCGCGTCTCCTATGACTGTAGACAGTATTGATATTGATACGTTGATTTGTAAAAAATAGTGTTAACTTTTTCACGAAATCTTTTGAAATTTTTATTTTTATTGAACTAAGTAATATACTTAGTTTTATATTTAGAAATGATTTTATTGAAATGTTTACAGATTAGTACTACTTAACATATTTAAATAACATATTATGATAGTTGGTATGAAACAGTGCAATGAAAAAGTAAAAAAAAGACGAATTTAAAAATTTTGCTCTATACTTAAGATTTTACTGAAAAATCTATACTATCTATACTATACTTAAGATTTTACTGAAATACTATACTTATCTATACTATACTTAAGATTTTACTGAAAGATTCGTTGATTGATGAACGTTGTATCTAAATGTAAACAAAAATCTGATATAATTCGTTAGCGATAACTCAAATTTCATACGACATTACGATTAGCGCAAGTCACGTCTGTTTGCGCAAAAAGTTTCCTTGTTTCTGTCGACAATGAATGTCTCAACTCAAAATGTTTTCTATTCGAGTGTAAATAAAATGCAATATAAATCATCCTTTCGAGGTGTTTCGACAAAAGTCTAAACAGAAGATTAATTACAGTTCAACAAACTCGAGAGCAAAATTCAATAATACAATATAAAGTTTGTGACGTAAATTACTTTTAAGTCCGTTTCATAAAGTTTTGGTGAATAAAAGTATTATTTCGCGTTTTCTACTCTAGTTCTGAAGGTGATACATCATTTTCGTTTTAGCTAATCTATTCTAAAGTGAATACCTTATACGGTATTCTATTTTCAGCATATAGCATATAATAGCAGAATATCGCCTTTTCTGCTGCCCAATTTTGAACAAATTATTAAAAAACATACCATGAAAACATGAACCAATCAACACGAAAATAATGTTTATGTAAAAACTCTTAAACTTAAAAATAGAGTATGTACAATAAATAAGAATTCATACCATTTATAAAGATGCATACACATTCCCTTTTCGCTATGTTTTCCTTCTCTAAACTATCCCGGTAAACATTAAAACTAACATGCACTCTAATTTTAATAATAACAAGAGTATTTGAACTATCGATTAATAATACTGTAAATGCTGAAATATCATTGCTATTGATTCTGTTAATCGTCTAACACCTACAGTCAATGGGGTACTCAAAAACCGCAATTTCAAGCTTACTATAATATGCAACTAAAATTAATTAGCTCTACAAGAATTTAATTCACGGGACGTTATCACAACGAGACTGGAGGCAGAATATTTCATTATAATATTACGGGATTAAGTACGTAGTTATTGAAAAGAATTAATGTGCTTACAAGGGCGATGCTTTAAAAAATATAAATTGTTTGATTTCGGAAGTCAATGGGTGCATTCTTGATATTTTTGTTACGCATGCTCTTTGCTATGTATTTTGTAATAATAACTAATAATAAATTGCTTGTGCTTTAAACTTTTTACTCATACCATTATTTAGTATCTGCCCATATTTATCATCGTAATGAGAGTTTTTACTGCTTGAACAAACTATTGCCTTCGTCCTCTTCTAATTCTCGAGCAATAACTACGTGGTTGCCTGGGAGATATTTCTTCCAAAAAAATATAAGTTATAAGTTATTACTTATGCTACGCCGTTTGTGTTTCCCTGTTTTTTACCTCCTATGTAAATATATTGTAAAATTCTTTTGTAAAGTGTTTAAATAAAATAAATATACTTACTCAGCCGCGAAAGCTTGTACACATCAGCGGTGTTAATAACGTCTATGTAAAGCTGGAACTCGGTTGGTGCTTTCTTGGAATTGTACATCATCATGGCCGTTTTGAATGCGTTCTGTACTTCATCGGAATCCTTCTCGAAAATCAGACCTGGGAATGAAAAATATACATAAATAAACCGATGGAATTATAATCAGAACTCTAAATAATTTCTTTTGTCAGCACATGGACTCAAGTTTGTTAGAAAATAGATCGATTTATAATTCATCAAAACTTTATATAACATTGTCTCTTATACGCTCTTATACGTTCATCATTGGCCATTTACGTCTATTTCAGACGATTATCGTAGTCGGTAAGGAGTCTCTATCTACTGCACTTCTTACGATGGCTATGTAGCCCAATACGCGATGCACAGGTGCGCCCACATTTGGGACACCTGTGTTCTCCAGGGAGTTGAGCGGAGACAGGTAGTTGTGTTTGGGCGTGTCGTTTTTGTCGTCTATCAGCCAGTTTAGAAAACCAAGTCTGATCGTGGTTTCTGCAACCTTCCCGTAATTGTGAGCGCCATCTTTCACGGTTGCTCGCGTACTCTTGCCATTTGGATACGTCCAAGTTGAATGACTGCATATCTCGCTTTGCGCAGTCCTTAAATCGCAACAGCGGTCGGCCGATACGCCTTTTTCCAATGGCAAGTTGGCTGAATAGCACCTGTCGGGGCAGTCGTGTGGGTTCCATTCGATGCACATGGCCCAACCAGCGAAGACGTCTTTCTTTGAGTATTGCAATGACGCTTGACATATTGCAGATCTTAAGGACGTTTTCATGAGTAACTTTGTCGCGCCAAGTAATTCCCAGAATTTTTCGAAGACTACGTAAATGGAAAGCATTGAGACGTCTTTCGTGGATGGCATAAGATGTTCAGGTTTCTGACGCGTATAATAGAACACTAAGCACACATGCCCTGTAAACGATCACTTTTATTTAGCTTGCCAAACATAGTAGCAGCTCTGCCTATGCGCACGTCAATCTCGGCATCCTGAGTAAGTATGTTTGACAGAGTTGATCCGAGATATTTAAAACTATCGACAATTCGCAGCTGAGAACCGTTCAGGGTTATCTGAGGGATAGCTTGTAGTCCTTGCGTCATAACAACTGTTTTCTCTGTGTTGATGGACATAGAGAAAAGGTCGCAAGCATGTGAAAATTTGTCCAGCAGTACTTGGAGTTCCTCTGGAGATTTGGCTACAAATGCAGCGTCGTCGGCAAAAAGTAGGGAGTTCACATAAAGGTCTTCACGTTTTTGCTTTGATCGGAGTCTGGACAGATTGTACAATTTGCCATCGTGTCTGCTGTGCAAGTGTATACCATTCGTCTCATCTCCAAAAGCAATCCTGAACAACACTGAAAAGAAAATTCCAAAAAGGGTAGGGGCCAACACACATCCTTGGCGTACACCCCTGTTGACAGAAAAAGGATCAGATTTGCTTCCAGCGAATATCACGGAAGCACACATCCCATCATGAAAAAGTTTGATAATTCGAAGTAATTTGGGGGGGCAACATCGTACAGACCTGAGCGGCTCACCGAGTCAAAAGCCTTACTGATATCGATGAACACAATGCAAAGAGGTGTATTTTGTTCGCGGCATTTCTCTTGTAGTTGTTTAAGAGTGAATATCAGGTCGGTGGTAGACCGTTTGGATCGAAATCCACATTGACTTTCGGGATAGACACGTTCCGCTAGTTTCTGCACGCGCGTCAATACGATTCTACCGAGTACTTTACCCGCGATGCTGAGCAGAGAGATGCCTCGGTATTTGTTGCAGTCCCCACGATCTCCTCTACCTTTGTAGATAGTCACAATGTTGGCATCCCGCATTTCCTTGGGAAGGTATTCTTGTTCCCAGCAGTTTAAAAAGAATCTATGGAGAATAGGAAGCACACACTTGAGTTTTAAGACTTCTCCACATATTTCGTCGGGCCCAGCGCTTTTGCCATTTTTTAGACTATAGGTGGCAGTCTGCAGTTCAGTAAACGATGGTGGGGCGTCCAATTCGTTAAGAGCTTGCATGTGAGGAAGGCCAATTAGAGCTTCGGGTGATATTTGTACGGGAGTTGACAGAAGAGTACCAAAGTGTTCGTCCGCTTAATATTATGAGGAATACATTATCATGTTCTTAATGGTGTTTCACGAACAAAAGCTTTATAATTTATGCACTAAAAAATGTATACACAAAGTATTATCGTTCGTTTAGATGAGAAATGAATGTCTATAATAGGAAATTGTCTTTATAAAGGATTTAACATGATTATTTCAAACCCGATGTTTTGATAGCATATCTGTGAGAATAGCCTTAGATAAACACCGCGGACAATAAATGCAAGCATGCAAATAAATCTTAATATTGCTATATTAAGTTGCTCAAAATTAATCAAGTTATTAACGAATATTTTCAGATATTTCCCTCATCATCATCATATTTCAATATTTTGAATTTAAAGAGCTGATATCTCCTTCATACTCCTATACAACTCCTTCATATATCATACGTAATTGAACATCCACAATCCACATAATATCCGAAAAGCAAAATGTCCATCACACGATTCTCAATTCGTATTGAATGCACGTCAATGCAATCGTAGGTCAATAGCCTCTATGTCAACTGAGAATTACCTTTAAATCAGAAAATAATCTATCTATACTATAATATCATAAAGCTGAAGAGTTTGTTTGTTTGTTTGAACGCGCTAATCTCGGGAACTACTGGTCCGATTTGAAAAATTATTTCGGTGTTAGATAGCCCATTTATCGAGGAAGGCTATATATCATTACGCTAAGACGAACAGGAGCGAAGCCACGCGGGTGAAACCGCAAAGCGCAGCTAGTAACTGATAAATCTGCTCTATGACTTTACCTCCTTTGGGAGTATTTACCAGCAAAGACATTTGCTTTCATCTGAAATCTGTTAATTCGAAGCTTTGCGATAGAAATCTCTTAGAAAGTCTGTTTATGGACAACTCTTATCATTTGCAGACGTCTTTTAAAGTTTGATGTAAAAAGGTTGCACAATTTTATACACCAATGCATCATGACATTGCTTATTAAAAGTTCTCTCCGATATTATTTATGCAAATGCGGATGAACCTGCGTTTTAGAAGAAAATTAAAAACTGGCGTGAGTTCATCTTGAGTTTTTTTTCTTTGCTATTTTCTTGTTATTAATATTAATTAGCAAGTTTTTCTACTGAACTTTTCTTTTTCAGAGAGAAATTTACAGAACGTGTATCTAGTCGATATTTAAAACAATTTATTCGTTATTCGTACACTAGTAGTTATTTTTGTTTATAATGGATAAACTGAAAAACTGCTAATGATACACGAATTGAAAGCTTCTCCGGAATAATAAGTTTTTAAAGATTTGGTCCTAGTTCAAGCTAGGGTTGTTGAGGAAGTGATTATGAGGAAGAGGAGGAGGAAGAGGAATTTTCACACACAAATTTAGGGGATGCGGATGAGGAAGAGGATATTTTTTTGAGGAAGAGGATGCGGATGAGGAAGCGGAAGAGGAAGCGGATGAGGATGATAGGAAATTATAATCAAAATTAAAAAACTTAAACTTTTAAAATTAAAAATTAAAACAAAAGCCATTCTCCTGTCTGTACATATTGATATTTTAACTATACTAGCAAAATTGCCACTTTGTCATAAACTACAAAAGAGCATCTTACTCAGTGTTCGTATTCAATAAAAATATTAATTGTTCCAATAGTTTTTGAGTTTATTAATTGCAAACAAATATGATATAATATATGACAAGTAGAAACAAGCAAGGAACAGCGCGGGTGGCGGGAGGGGAGGTTAGCTCGCCCGATCGCGAATTTACAAAGCCTCTAAGTACTAGGTATACTATTTGAGTCACGAGCCGGACTCAGATGAGCTTTTGTTTATGCATATTACTCGAAAAAACCTAATCTCTATCTCAGTGCCAGAAGCGACATTAGGCGATTTCCACAAAAAAAAACTAACTGGTAGATAATATGTAAGCTTAAACAACTTGTTTGTTTTTTGAAGTGAAACTTCTTTATCGGGGTTGGAAAAAAATTTAGTGTAACATTTTTTCGTTACACGTGACATTTTTCCGTTACGCGCCATCTTTTTCTTATCCCTACCACGCGTGATTCGACGTATTTCTGTAAAGTTGCATACCTATAGTAAATTATTTTTTGAAAAATAAGGTCATAAAGAAGTTTCACTTCTTACGTGTGTACAATAGTAGGTACACGCACACATTTTTGACGTGACAACGTCTTATAATTCGATAGAGCCGGCTGCACGCACGAAAAAACATGACTCATGCGGCGTTACCTCGCTCTGAGGCGTTCCATGTAAGGCTTGAAGTGCAAGCGAAAGCGCGGAACGAGCGACAAAGAAGCACAATCGGACGTTGTCACGTTCAACTATTGTCAGTAAACCGACTTTACAGACAACCAATTTTTAATTTAAAATGACTTTTGACACACATTCTTTGGTAAAATATGTTTCTTCTGAGTATGAGAGAAAATGTTATATTATTATGTTTAGAGATAAGTGTTATGCGCAGATATAAATATGGCGGTAAGACTACTCTTGTTCGTTAGTAGAGTCCGACTCGTAACTCAAATACATAGTTAGTTTAAATAGGCTTTGTAAATTCGCCGCCCGATCGGATCAGCATCCTCATAAATTTCCTCTAAATTTTGAGGAAGCGATAGCGGAAGAGGATTTTTTTATTTTCATTTTTGAGGATGCGGTAACGGTAGAGGAACCCAAAATATTGCGGAACTTCCGCATTATGAGGAAGCGGAAGAGGAATCCTCAACAACCCTAGTTCAAGCTAGGCAGAGCCCGGGCGAGTGACTAGTCATATAAGTATTGCATTGATTATAATACATTAGTTTTTCATTTTAATATACCATGCATATGCAATACTAATTCAGCCATTCATATATCTAATTTATACGATGTGTGAAATGTTAATCTTTATAGCCCAGTAGCGCTGATTCATATCAAAGTAATACAAACAGTATTACCGCAAATTATTGTGATAACGTGTACATTCGCATTAAAATTATCAACACAACACCAACAACTATATAACACCATAATGTGATTAGTAATACAATAATATCACAATTAAATATTCCACACGAAACTATTTTAATAAGAGATATTGGAATGAAGCGTCATTATCATAATGAGCTTAATAACATTGTTTATTTATGAATATTGAGGTCATATCTCATTTTGTGTCCACCAAATGCTGATACTCGGTTGCATTGTTTTTATTTGCTCAAACCAAATGCATTTAATGCAGCTTTTCAAGTCGATTATCGTATATGGCTTATATAGAGAGAATAAAGGAAAGTCCTGTGAACTCTGGTTGGTGCAGATGCCTTTTACAACTTCACTGATCGATTTACTTTGCAAGTCCTTCAATGCCCTGCGAAGTCTTAAAGTCACTATCCGTAAACCGAAACTACTTTAGGTAATAAGTAAGAAAAAAGGAAAATAAGAATTAAAGTCCCAATACATATGGGATGAGCCTTTTTATTACGTTTTCTCTGGGGATTTTACCCAGTACCTTGGTTATGTTAAACAAGGTCACAAGATTATAAGGAATGTTTCATATTTTAGATTTTGAGTCAAAATTATTAAATAATATTACACTTGGTGAGCTGCGAATTGGATTGATAGATCAATGAATTCAATCAATTTGAACCATCAATCTCTAATGGAAACAAAGCGAGCAAAGTAACGAGCTTATGCAGTAAAAATAATAGATAGTGAATTGAGAGGGAATGGAGTTCTAGAGAGAATAGTATAATTGCTGACGATATGCAGTGGTCACTTAGTGGAACGTTTTATTTCTAATCCTGAATGCGGTAGTCATGTGAAAACGAAATGGGCGTTTAGAAAAAAAAAATGTGTTGAATTCGGATATTAAATAAAGCATTTGGGGATGGAAAAATTATGATTAATTTTATCTTTTTGCTATTGTATCTTTATTACGATTGTCTAGGTAATGTTTTTGAAGGATTTTCCTCTTCAGATATTAAAAATTCTATCCGTCGTCTTTTGTTTTTGAGATACGGATTAGGTGGCATTATTTATTTGTCTTTCAAATGAATTAAAAGATCGGCCGAAATTGCATTAAAGCATTTCTTAATCTTATCACAAAAACAAGTATTACAGTAACAGAAACGTTGAGAATTCCTTAAAAAGCTTACAAAGGATTGCCTGGATTGCCTGTGTAAATATATAAAAGCAAAAAATAAACATTACACTGTGGGTTTAATCGGAAAATTTTATATTATTGAGGTCGGCATATATTAAAGATAAAAATATATTTAAAATGTCGAAGAACCAAAAAATTGGCCACGTTCTTTATTACTCAGAGCGAGCCAAGCGGCAGTTTGTACTTAAATATATTACAATATGAAAAAAAAAAAACTTGACGTGAAATATATTCTACTATAAAACGTATTCGGTCTCTTTGGCAGAGCAGTTAATGACGCATTACAATCTCTGCATGGATGTTTTATGAATATGATGTGAAATCTCTTTGAAATCTATAGAAAAATTTATAACAATGTTAAAATGTAACATGATTCTTTGTCGTAGAAATCAGTACTCTTATGATAATGTATTTAACTGGTTAATATTAAGTTTAAGTAGGATGTAAAATAGTGATTATGTAGTTTAATTATCGTTGTATATTTTGTTTACAAAGTATAGATCCTTAAGACTCAATTTGATCCAGACTTTTTATTTAAAAACAGGTTATTTACAAAAAAAAACCTCACTTAGCACACAATAAGGAAGGCTTAAAATCATTTCACATCACATAAGCTCCGTCTTAACCGCATATAGAATCCGGTATAACGAGAAAAGACTAAAGATGTGGTCTCAATAATTAATTAAGCGAGGTGCACATGCACTCCGCTCTCGACAGTGTACACCGAAAACTTTCCTTATTTTTTCACACCCCACACTTGTAACGCATAGAGTTTTTGCTCCAAACCTTGTTTTCTATTCCCGAACGCTATTCGGAAACTAAACTACGAAGTTATTTCATTTGCTTTTTTTTTTTGGTCAAACGGGCAAGGGAATCTTCAACATTCTTGGATGTACGTTATTAAATGTAACTAGATTTGATTGTGGATGTGTTATGTGAACGATTCACTAGCATCAATAAGAAATAATCAAAATTTAAAAGAAACTAAACAGAGTTTTTACTGTGCAATAATTAGTGCTTTTCTTTGTTAGATTAAAAATGATTTCTAATCTCGGCTAATGTATAATATGCATTTACATATATTTTACACATCGGCCGTAGCCGTAGCTTTTACCTTGTTCTACACAATCTCAGTACAAGTTATATGGGTTGGGTTATACATGATTCTTAGCAATGCCTATAGATAAGACAACGGCGTTGTTACCGATTGGAACTAAATTCCTCTTACATAAGCCTATACCGTCGGGTATTCTAACAACAAAGATTCCAAAATTTTTATCTCTGATCCTAAGGGATACATTAAAGAGCTCGAGAGCCAAGCCTCGGGCCAGCTTCTACAAAAGGGCAGCCGGTGACATTTGAGGATGGTAATGTCCTTCAGATTCATTAGGATTGGGCAAAAGAATTTTAAACAATAATGGGTAAATGTTTCTACCTACGCTCAAATGGGCTAAAAATATAGTGTTTATAAATGTTATTTGATATTATTTTGTACTATATTTGTTTATTCAATCTTACGGAGGTATTTATTTAGTTAATTTGTTTAAGCGAACAATTTGTTTTATTTACTTTGCCATTTAAGTGTGTAATTAGAAATCTCTAATGGTTTCGAAATGCTTTTAAAGGTTTTCTATTTCATAACAAAGGCTTTAATTTTTTTTATTAAAGAAACCTTTACATATTAGGTGATGGATTAATGAAGGCGCTGACCACGTATGACAGTTTATTGAAAAATGATACGTTTTATTTCAGGCTGATCGTTCGTTCTATTACAAAATCAGAATCAAATTATTCGTAAAATATAAAACTGGTAATTTTTTATAGAATAGAATTGGTTATCATGACATTGGCATTGTTTTATTAATGATATGAATACCAAATGTTAAGTTAACATATGGGTTAACGTCATCAATATCCTACTTTAATCACACTCATTAATAAAAAAAAAATAATAATTAACGTATAATACAAAGGTGATTTGGTTTCTACAAGTTCAACAGTTTACTCGTAATTTAATTTAATTTATACATATTAAACAGTGTATTCGTAATTTTAATATTTTACAACTTAGACTTATGTGAGATTTATGCTCATAAAAATTGTAGGTAGGTAAAACAAAAATATATGAAATAATGGGACGTAGGTAAATATCGTACTTTCCTATAATGTGTATATTAAATACTTGCCTCGATAAAGAAATTTCCATTTAGGTGTCTCCGCGCTTCTAATGGTAAAACTAAAATACGATTTTATCTAAAATATATTTTTATAACAAGCAAGTTTGTTACTTTCAAAGGGAACGTATTTTCGCCTTGCGTGTTGTTACACGTTATTTATCACAACATGTATGAAAAATATTATTTTTTATCGCAACTAATATTTTAAATGAGAATCTCTTTCTTTAGAAAAACCTAACATTTTAAATGAGAATCTAATACTAATATTTAAATTTTTAAATGAGAATCTCTTTCTTTAGAAAATAGTCTGAAACTTAGAAACAGGCTACTTTATAATATCAATGTGATTCATTTAATACTCGATTCATAAGATTGATTTAAATTTTCCTTGCTGTATACCTTTATTAATAAATTTCAAACTAAGTTTCAAACCAATATTATAGTACATTTTACGAAAGTATTCCGTAAAACTTTTATTTTGACAGCACCTCACCTCAATTTACTCTATTTCCAATACACTATTATTTTATCCTCAATCTATAAGACACCTTTCAAACGAACATGATATATCAAAGATAGTGTCAATGTTACCACAAAACAATTTAAAATTCCCCAACTCCCTCCCACCGAGGTAATAAATTTTTCAAACACCGAAATGGGGTCACAGAAGTTCGCGATTCATTTCCTATCATTTAATTCGAGTTCACCCAAACAGTAAGTAAGCAAGAACAATGGCAACTTTTGATTGATAAGTTCATAAATCTATACATGGGTTAGAGCAAAGTGCGAGTTGGGTGTGCTTCATAATTTAGTTACGTTATCGGTATTATATGCTACCAATTTATAAAGATCGAAGATTCTGGAATTTTAACGTCAGTTTTTTAAAAACTAAAAAAGGTAACATTTGAGTAATATAATATTTAGTGTTCTAATACAAGTTATAAGACATGTTTAGTGTTTCTTGCAAATAGGTAATTAAGGCATATACAATTAATAACATTTAGGTACCTGGTTGGCACATTCAATGACTTCATTATTATACAGTAATACTTACTTGAAATGAATGAATGAATGTTCGCAATGAAAATTTCAATGTAATAAAATCGACAACAAAATATCAGAATCGGTTATACATGACTGTTCCAAAGCCCAACTTTGTAATTTAACTCTTTCAAGTAGGGTAGACTGGGTACAGTAGTGACAATTTTAGTTTGTCCGCCTATATTTTTTAAATTATGCTAATAATCTGAACAAAAACTGTGTTATAATGTAGTTTATTCATTGGTTAACGACTTAATGTTAAAACTTTAGGTCTAAATCAAATAGTTAAATTATGAAAAATATTTATTTAAACAAAGGAAGATTGTCACAATCGACCACATCCCAGGGGCGGTTGTGACAGTACTGGGGGTCAGTAGTGACAGTATGAAAATTATGTGAAATGATTACCCAAGAGGATAGAAATGCTCTAAATGATCACGAAATACTTTTTCATGACTTTACTTATTACTTACATTACAAGAAATATTTATTTTTTATAATATGACTCATTTAACAAAAAATACTTGTCTTACAAAAGTGATAAAATCTGGTAACAGTTAAATCTTTCACAACTTTCATGGCACTATAGTATCTTTAGATATATTATCAGTCTCCATTAATACTGACTTTCTATAATAGTGTTCATTAAAAATTAGTAAAAATTACAATACTTATCAAAGAAATGTCAATCACATTCATAATCACAATAAAACTTATGTTTGTAGGAACTCTACTTTACTTTGAAACAAAACTCCAAACGTTATAAAAGTGCTCATCTTTCAAATAAAAAATAAAAATATTCTCATGGTATCTTTCAAACAAAAAAAAAAAACAAAAATATTCTCATAGTAAAGTAGTAGCTATGCGAAAGTCTATCAAAATAAGTAATAATATGCAGCACTGCGCAAAGAAGTCCTGCGTTTTACTTCATCATACGCATCTTCGTACTGCGACACAGTACACGGTACACTCTTTGAGTTTTTCTGATGCGATTTCTAGGCATCTAAAACAAAAACAACAGATTTTACTTATGTCACAACCGTACCCGGTTAAAGTGTCACAACCGTAACCAGAGACTGTTTTTATAAAAATACAATCACCACACCAAGACAAAATAACCTACAATAAATGTAATTATTGATATTAAACTGCTAATATGTGACTTGAAAACAATCCCTACTTCTCAGTTATCACAAGTCCTTTGTCAACTCTGGTTAGATCATTAGCTGCTGCAAACAATCCACTGGATTTATACGTAGCTATGATTGAACATCCTGTGAATGTGTGCAGAAAGACGCGGTATTAATCTGTGTCTGTAAATAAATGTGAAGCGTATGTCAGTGTGGCGTCGTCTAGTCTCAGGAAACTGTAGCTGTACATATTGGAGTCACTCGCCAAATATGCCGAAATATTCCAGTCGTATCACCCTGTATATTTGTAGTGGGGTAATGAGATGTAGCTTGATTTTACTTTGATTTACGGGTGTTCATGTTTTGGGGGTTAAATTGGGTTAAATTTGTTTGTCAAAATGAAATTTAACTGCAAATTGTAGTAATAATTGTTTTATTATGTTAAAACATTTGAAGTTGTTGTTAAGAATATTTTTAATATTTTATTTATTGTTTAATGAAAAGCATACATGAAAAGATTCGTCCAGTTATCTACCATAAGGTTACGTTTTCATATTTTATCCCTGCCTATATAACATAATATTATTCGCAGGCAATCTAACTAACTCTACTACTATAAAATCGACCAATCAGCTTAAAGCTCAAATAAACACCCACTATCCAATAAACAATATTATATAATCGTACATCCAACAAATCCATTCATTTTTCAAAAACATAAATGCACGTCATTCCCAAATATGGAATATCATGAAAGCCAAAATATTCAGCTGTACTGATAAATGAAGTAAGGTGCTAATTAATTCGCCAATCGATGTCGACTCACACTTCTAGCAATTAAAAACGTCGGCTTAATTTAATTTGCAGTAATTTGATTGGCATAATGCAGTACGATAGATCCTCAATGTTAAATGCTTAATTACCGATTGACAAATGACGTTAATTGAACGAATTTTTATAATGTGGGAGCGCATTTTTAAATATTCGATTTTAATGTGTATTATGCGCCGTACATTGACGATTCTAGAGTTAGTATTTTAATAGATTTTGATATGTGATCTTAGATAGTTTAGTGTGCAAAAAAATGCCTATTTGATTTTACGTCTCTTTCTTGTACTCTGATTAACAGTGTTAAAATTAAATAGCTTTAACTGTATTGTATTTGGCTACAATTACTACTTCATATCTACAATTAATTCTTCATATTTCACAAAAAATTCTTGAAACTGATATATTTTCGTAAAGTATCCGAGTAACACCCGAATTGGAAAACTATTTACTACTTTACTGCATAATATACAGAACTTAGTTGTATAACATTACATAAGATATGTTTTGCTTCCTAAATAGCGTCTATTTACATAACATTGAATTACCAAGTAGTCAGCTATGGGACTTTTTAAATTCAAACAGTATTTTTATTCGAGTTTTTTGATTGTTATTAAATATGCAAAAAGTTTGGGCAATCAAAAATTTTTACTGTAAAAGTCTTTCATTTGGGACCAATTTGAAACCGGCCGGCGTTTCTTAGACGTTAAGTTTACTTATTATTTTTCTGTTTTATTTTCTGTAAGGACATATAAAAATATTTTAGAGCAGTAGAGAAGACTTCAAATGTGCTATGTTTGTATAAATGTAAAATGTATTTCATTGTGTTTTACAAAATTTGTATGTTAAGAAAGTGAAAATATTACAAACCAAACAAAATAATAAGTGATCAAAATATGTCTTTTTTTACTTCAATAACAACATGATATATTAGTTTACTATATAAAATTATCAGTCCAAACACAGTTTACATTGACAAAAGAGGATATGAAAATAAAAAAGAAATAAGCACATTTTTCCCTTCTTTATACCCCAGATCAAAAGCTCTCAACTACCTTTCTTAAATATAAAATGACAGTTGTTATAATATCCCCATCGCATAAAAATCATTTTTACATACGAATAACAGTTAGTACGTTTATTGCTACATATTAAACACAAAACTGCATTCAAAATTAAATTCAATTAATGTGTTTAAACACAATTTAATTACTGCAGCAAAGGTTATTACGAGGCACATTGCCTGAATGACAGTTGACCAGAATTTTCATTAATAATACCTACAGGCTGGCTATATAATAAATGCATATGGTCACTTTAATTGAAACACGACCCACCTTAAAGTGTACTTTATTCAAAATGCTTTAAAATTCATCGCAATAACAATATACCCACTAGGGTTTTTTTGTTAAAATTTAATTTCTTAACGATTGGCTTTTATCGTATAGTAATTTTTATTACAAGATTAATAATTAAAGACGTTTCTGTTTGTTGCTTTTATGGACTTAAAAACAATAATATGATCTTAGTGATCTGTTTTACTTTAGACTTAAAAGGTTATGATTCCAATTTTATATTTTTATTTTGTATGTTTGGGAGACAATTGCATACAGTTATTTATTTATGTCCTTTCTTATCTGTTATGGTATGTCTTTAGGTACTTTTTTCGAAAATGACATCGCTTTTCAAAAATAAAACAAAATACCCTGTTAACGTTTTAGTTAGTTGTTCTTAAGTTGGTACAAGTACACTTGTAATATTGAAGACGGTTCTTGCTTTTGTCCTACGACATTAATTATTCATTTTGTTTAAGAGACATTTCACAAACAACTGAAACATAAACCAAAACTTGCAAGGAGAAATCTAAATATGGATCATTAAAAATACTACGTTTTTAAAATTGTTAGATGTGTGAGTGAAAACGATATTCATAATTAAAAATTTCCATAGCTCATATAAGTTAGACCTTTGAATGTCGCCATTACCGACGTACGCTGGATATTTTTTTATTAAAGTAACGGATAGCAAAGGAATATCACGAGCATTAAGACAATCCTAAGCTTGAAATGTACCGTTATGTAACGTACCTTTTTCTCATTTACTTCGAGAAATTGTAGATATGCATTTTAATTACGCCTGTCTTGCTGTTGGGAAATATTAAAAATTCCTTATACAGGGGCAGAGTAATAAAAATGAAGAGGTGGAAACTTAGTTAAAAATAAGTACAATAATATAAAATGCCACGGTTTATTCTCGTCATGTCTAAGTCTTAGGGCTAGACCACCATTTGTTTTAATAAAGTCTGGTGCTTCGAGAAAAATGTGATAATTTATATGACGTACACAGAGTAGGATGGAGCAGAGAAATTGTGAAACTTTTTATGCTTTCAGATAGTGCCTTTTTATTTATTTTCTTCTTGTTACCGGCGCAAATGAACGGCGTCTATTATTATTTTTATTGTATCTGCTTGTTCGATGTTATCGGTGGAGCTGGCGTTTTATAAAATTCTAAATGCTTTCCGATTGAGTTTTAACTGGTTTTATAGTGGATAAAGTAATTGCTTGATTTTGGAAATTCGACGAATATGAACAACCGATTTGAGAGTAAAGTAGTGGAAAACTATGCCTTAATTTCGTAATCCGACACTAAAATTTCTCGACATCGTACTAGTAAAATTTTCCGAAATATGCTTTCACTAACCATCTTACCGTAGGACGACAGATGGTGTATACCCGATACAACTGGGATACAAATTTTCCTGACCGTCTGTCAGTGACATCTTGGCATCTTTGTTGGCCTCTCCATGCTCCGTTCAAAGTAAGGAGTGGTCGTAAGTCGCACAAACTATGATCACTTACAGGCGCGGTCCCAGCCTAACTTTTTGGGGGGGGTCACGCGGCTAGAAAAGTTGTTAAAATAGTATTCAATAGAAGTTATAAGCAAAAAGTTTAGATAATATCTATACATTTTTTTACTTTTTCATATAATTTACAAAAAAAATCGGCCAAGCGCGAGTCGGATTCGCGTACCAAGGGCTCCGAACAAACCTACTTTTTATTATGTTGTAACTCTAAAATGTATGTTTTAGCAAATTTTCCTTTATCTGAGCTATAAGGTCTGTCAACACCTTTTTACTCAGAAACGCGTGGATGTATCAAGCTAAAATTTATATCGAATACTCCTATCTATGATCCCGTGATAGACAGCCGTATGCTGAAAATTTTCGCAAATTTCGACATTCGCAAGGGAATTAAAATCTACAGGATGCTTCCCATGAACACAGAGTCTTGAACTCCGGTACGAAAGCAACATCTAATAGTACAGATACAGGAATAATTGCAAGAAATATATTTTCTTAATTACATTACATAAAAAAAAATATCTTTAATAATTTTAAAGTTTTCTGTCTATCAAAACCCTTTTTCTCAGAAAAGCGTGACGGTATCAAGCTGAAATTCATATCGAATACTTAAGTCTACGGTTCCTTGAAGCTGTGAAAAAATCAAACCACAAATCAAACTTATAAGCCACCGCAATAAAAAGATACAGCCGTTTATGCTGCAAATCATTGCAAATTTCGACATTCACAAGGGAGAAAACCTACACTGTACTTCCCGTGAACATCTAGGAACATCAGCTCAGATCTAGGAAAAATTGCTAAAACATACATTTTAACAACATAATAAAAAATAGGTCTGTTCGGACCCCTCGGTGCGCGAGTCACGCGTGGATTTATCACTGTTATTTTTATTGATTACTTAAATCTACACTTGAAGCTGTGAAAAAATCAAACTTATAAGCCAACGAATCTAAAGTTTTACAGCCGTACATATATGCTGCAAATTTTCGCAAATTTCGACATTCGCAAGGGATTAAAAACAGATTTAACGGAACTTTATGTGTGCGAGTGACTCCGATTCGCACTTGGCCAGTTTTTATTTTATAATATTTTGTACAGTATTAGAATTTTTTCTATTTTATCGAGTACGATTTTGGGGGGGGGGGGGGGCCCAGGGCCCCCGTGACCCCCCCCCCCTGGGACCGCGCCTGATCACTTACTATGCTGAGTAAACACGAGTGAAAACTAGAGTACTAGGGTATCAGGAGTTCGTGGGAAGTGTTTGTTATTTGGTATTAAATAAAAAGTGTTTTGTTATGTGTGTGTTCATACCATATTCTGTAGAGCATTTCTTCTCATAATCAGTTTGTATTATTGCAATAAGCATTGTAATAAAGTTTTGTTTATTAACGCTCTGTAACATAGTATTAAATGAACTTTTTTATAATCAATAATTCTCATTAAATATATAGGTAGACTATTAATATTTGTTACTATAATTCTAAAAGCGAAAGTGCCACTGACTAACTGTATCTTAGTTTCTTATCTCAAATTATGTCGTATCGTCTTCTATCTTCTACATAATAATAGCGTTTAGCTACTATTATGTATTCTGTGATAATAATTTAGCTCAATTCATACCCGTGACACAAATACAATGGATTAACCATACACTTTATAATCGAAAGGGAAACCTCAAGATTGCGCTATAAGTATAATAATATACTTAATCTCAATATTTGGAATTTAATCATCGGTATACAAATTATGATTAACAGCGCCCTATTAAATTAGTTCTATAGGAAGATCGTGGTTAACAGGCGTGTTCATAGCTAAATTGAGCGTTGTGTAAGCTCACCGTTTTATACGGGGAAATTTGCGAACGAATATTATCAAGGTTCCGTTTTCATTAACGTCATTATTAAACTAATACTTTGTTTTAAGGCTTCCTCGGTGTAAATTCGTTTGTCGGGACCTTTGTTTTAACGCTTGCGACGTTTGGGACTTATATTAGGTTTAATTTCTTGAACTGTAATAAGCATTTGGACTATAGTGACCTCTTTTAGGTCTTTTTGCTATTGATTTGGATCGGTTTTTACCAATACAAATCCTTGCGTTTACATGCTGTTAGAAGTTAACTTTTACAAGTGAAACTTTTTAAGTCGCGTTGAGAGTAAAATTCGAAAGGTCGCGTCATGACAATACCGTCACGTAATGGATTAAGGCGACGATTTCGGTATCTTTAAATTTTCCAAAGAAGTTTCACTTCTGACACGTGTGCTTGGCACACACTCTCTTTTTTGTATGAAAAAAGAGAGTGTGCACAATAATTAATCGACGATCAAGAGAGAAGCAATTCTTTTTAACTACACCACAATTCAAGGTCAATCCGCCAGTCGGTCAAAACATGATAATGGCATCACCGTGTCACGTTTTTGTAACCGTTGTAGGGAACAAGCAAAATATAAGAGCGGCTTGTAGTCTTTGTGCTTGCAGAAATGTACACTCAAACTTTTTCAATTCTCCGGCACGGTGAGAGGGCAGGCTCTGTCATTATTAAGCCTTAGGCTCCCTGAAAGAAACTCCTACGTTCGTTTTTGTTCTATCTAGACCACAGGGGTGTTATTACTGACAATATTTCACGGTAAGTATGAAAATAGATGTATTTTTCTTGACTGTTTTCCTTTAATTGGAATGGCTTTATTTGAACGTTAGGTTCATCAAATAAAGCCTGTGCGATAATGGTGATTTCATAAGTGATTGTTTAAAATTATGTTGTAATTTTTGATGTATTTTGCACATGAAGCTTAAATAAGCTTTTATTATTTATATTATTTTAATATTATTATATCGATTCAGAAAAGGCAATGAGACTGATTTTATGCTACGAGTAGACTACGAAATATAACCGTGCAATATGAATTTTTCTACTTACCAAGGGTGACGGTGGCGTGAGGATTCTTTGGACCTGGAACAAAATACATTACATTAATAAAGAAGAATAATTATATTATTTCCTTAAATTTATTTCTATTAGGTATGAAAATTGTTTTTTCTTCAATAAATTATACGTATAAAAAAGTAGGTAGTATTTTAGTGCTACGCGATGAGGAAGTAGAATCCTTACTAACTTAATGTAAAACATTTAGACTATATCCAATTCATATCTACCTATTAAATAATTTATAAACTAGGTTCAGCAATTCCATACATTGTTTTGGACACTTAGGAAGTATATCATCATTATAATATTATAACGACAGTACCCGATGCAGGCTAGTAGACAGTATGGACTAGAAATTTCTAAACGCATAATCCATAATCAATTTTATACTGCGCCTGAATGTACATTAGCTTAGCTATACCAGTAATTACTTCAAAACATTAGCAAAGCAGCATACAATGACATAGCAGACAATTTGTTTCGCTTAGCAAATAATTAACTTCGGGGCCATATTATCATGACCTCTTATTTCCAGACAGTTTACGCCGTGAATTGAACTGACTGGAAAATTCATATTATACCATAATTAACCATGATCGCAGCAACCAGTAATGGCTATTGCTATCATGATATGAATTTGCCAGTCAGTTCAATTCGGCGTAAACTGTGGAAATAAGAGGTCATAACACGGCCCCAGTACTAATATTTAGCGAAATATAAAGACATAGGCGCACTATTCGAACGAGGGTACCATGCGGCCACATCCCACTTAACTTTGGTCGCCACAACGTACATCTTTATGCTTTTACGGGAGTGCTTATGAATTTAATTAAACCACCCCTTGATGTAAGTACAAGTAAAACCTTAATTGCATTTGGAGCGGAGTAATGAATATGAAATTTGACAGTTATATGTTTCGAGCTTACACTGCTGCTCTTCCTTGCTAAATTAGTCCAATATTAAATTAATTTTAAAGCACAGTAATGTTATACTTATCGTAATACAATGGCTTTTTAATGGGAAATTAATAGTTGCATTACGTTAATGTAATACACTCTATTATAGCAATCAATTAATGGTTATGAAGAAAATTCATTATGATTTCGATATATTGACATTTCAACTCGATCTGTAAAATTTTATATCATTATTTATTAAATTGACGAAAAGTTCATTCAAAATGAACCAGAATTAATGAATTTGTTTTTTAATGTTATAAACGTTACATGTTTGTTATGAGTCCATATTTCTAATAATACTGATACAAAATATTAATATCAAATATATATTTTCATTTCATTTGTTGGCTATATACTCGAAATACAATACTCTAATATCGAAATGAAATGACTGGAAATTTTATCGAGCATCAATTTATTATAACCTCATATTATTCCCGATAAGGAAAAACATTTTCTTTTGCGTAGGAGTGATGTTTTTCTTAAACTTTCAAGTGTGGTTTTTTTATTTTGATTAATTGATATACTTTGAGAATTAATTCATATTTTTCTGAATTACTATAATTATATCTCTACTACAAACATTGATTAACAATGTATCAAAAAAGCTTAGAAAAAAGCTTCTATCATCAGTGTCAATAGAACCATATAAAACTAAAGTATTATCATAACCATAGAAATCTAAATAACAATGTGTCTTGTTATTTAGATTTCTATGATCATAACATAAATAGTTGTATAACTTTACACAATATGTGAAAATAACATTATTTCTTGAGAAAAGAAAGTTGATTGAATTTAGGCAACGTTGATAAGAATTCAATACGTTCAAGCGTAAATGTAGGCACAAATTTCCTGTTCTTGATATCATATTTGTATAGCCTTTTGTTTGTTTAAAATATTAGATGTTACCAAGAAACCAATAATATATTTTATACTTATATACTGAATATAAGTAGAAAATCAAAAAATTAGGTACTACCCAACAGCTGCCATTTATCAAAAAATTAAGACATATTTCAATGTAAATTTACATTAATAATGATTATTTTTCCGACCCAAATATCGACCAATAGAATTGCACCATTCGACGTCACGTGGTACAACCTACATGGTATTATACTGATAATTTTTTGAAAATTTTCTCTGGTCGTTGACGTCAAACTGACAGGTTGAATTCAATTGTGAAATTATTGGCCGACATTTGGGACGGAAAAATAATCCCCCGAATACCACACGAGCTTCAAAATTATCTGGCATTTCCCTCAAGGTTCCCTGCAAACAAATAAAGTCGTCAAGTTTTTCAGGAAAAATCACTCGCGCTACGCGCTCGTGATTTTTTAACCTTGACTAAAAACTTGACTCCTTCATTTGTTTGCAACGAACCTATCGGAAAATACCCGATAATTTTGAAGCTCTTGTGGTATTATAAGTGATAAGTTCTGAATGCTCTTAAAATATCTAATTACCAAAGAACAAACAGCGAAAAACTCAGAACGTTCCAGAGCAATAATATAATATAAGCTAATCATGCTCAACTAATTCTTCCGTGTCGAGAACAAATCGTCCGTCAGCTGACAAATTGTGGGCTATTAAACTACATCATGTGACTGTGTAAGCGGCTCTGTACCATGTCTCATTAAGCACCCACGGAATGATTAACAATCTCCTCGTTACTATTAATTGGTACGTAAAGATCATACATTATGTAGACAGGTGCATAGCTTGTGGTGACCGCTGTGTGCGTCAATCGTCATAATCCCGGATTTGGTTTTAATAAGGAATGCGCTTAGTATAGGATCTTTAGGTATTATATAAGATTGAAACGAATGTAAGTGAAGTTGTTAGGTAAGTGTAAATGCCCAGATAGGGCGATCACTTCCTATCAGATGAAACAATGATTAAATTTTTTGTAAGCTTTGTATTTTGAAATTCAGACTTTTATAAATTAAAGTTGGTATCACATTATCTATTATCACTCTTTATAATGTTTTACTTTGTCTAAAAGTACTTTCAATTTCTAACAATACTGTAGGCAGTAGTGATTGTATAGACGGAAAAATACTATTCTCAGCACAAAAGCTTTAGGACAGAACTGATTGATAACATATCTATAGAATATTGTGTTATTTATAAAAAATAGTGATTTGTTCTATCATACAAAAACAATACCTACAATATTTACAATCTGGTTTTGTAAAAAATCTCCATTGTCCATTAATAGCCGTAAATTTTCATGTCACCCGAAAGGAATTCCAGAGCGAAATATTTTGAAATTTATTCGTTTATTAATAAACATATCCATATTGTGGTCGTATGTAAAATACGAAATAAGCTGCATAATTAACTAAAATAATATATCTATAAATATTGCGGTAATATGGTACAGGAATTAAAACCAACATAATATTATTTCAACGTAAATTCCATGTTTTTGAATTTTGTTATACGCATTTACTTTTAAAACTAGACTAGACTAAGAGTACAAAAGTCCTTTGAGCCGAGCTGGGGTTACCCGATTAATTATATAAAAATATCTAATAAAAGCTGATACCTGAACAGAGGATCCTCAGTGGGCTATTCTCTGAAAGGAAAACTAAATGACGTGTCAAAAACATTAGGTACTTAAAAGTTCCGAGGGAATTTCTGGACGAGCATGAAAACCTTATTGAAGAGAATTTTTCAAAGAAAATTTTCCAGTTAGTTCCTTTAGTGGAGGACGCAGACAGGTAAACGAATTCTAAACGGTCTTAAGTGTTCTGAAGTATTCTGGGACACGATTGAAGCTTGCGCTTACATATGACTGTTTTTTCGGTTTTAATGCCTCAATAGAGGTTTTATACTTATTTTTATTAGTACGTTTTCTCAGTATGTTTTGATCATGGTTAATTTTTTGATAGAATTTTCTTCTTATGTGTTCGTTTCGTTCATTTTGAATTGTGAATGAATAGTGACTGTGTAAATTATAAATTAACTTGTAGGATATCGACGTAGCAAGTCACTTCTCTTGAGTGAGACATCAAATGTATTAGAATCTGTATTTCCAATGTTTGAATTGTACATAATCAGAACAAACATTGGATCACGCAAGTTGTTTAATGCCAACAGAAAAAAACAGCAACGAACAAAGTTTACACGTTATTGTCTAAGTTTTTTGCTCAGATATAATGCCGGTTCACAAAAACCGGGCAGCGTAGCGTAACGTATAACTACGACTTTGAAATATACCCTCAAGTATGATTCTCCCGACAATGCGAGAAGCACTTTTAGTTGAACTCATAATTTACTTCGCTTTGTGATTTTTCATCGCGCCGACGAGTCATTTGTACAAACCGAACCCGGGTCACTTTTCAGCCGCGACGCCGTGATTTTGTGTCAATTTTCCTTCTCGAAGTTATGAGTACTCTCATGTTGAGTGTTTTTGCAAGATGTTTACTATTTACCCTTGGTGGACGATCAGGACAACATTTCTGAATTTACTTTCTTATACCTAAGAATTTACAGTCACACACTAAACAATTCATGCTTCGTATGTCTCATGTTTCGTTAAAAATATTTGGATTCAGAATTGTAAGTAATAGTAAAACCACAATACTAAACCTAAACATAACCATTAACCCATCTTTTAACAGTGCAATAAAACTATCATTGTGGAAATGTAAGTCGAATATTACGTAAATTACGAAAACAGACAACAATAAATCCACACAATATGCATTACAGATATCGATACGTTTACGAAATGGCCAAACGGAAACGTTTGGATGCACATCCAAGCTATTCGTAATCACCGAAACGATTTGAACGTGGAACTGAACTTTTCTGACGCCCAACTCATTAATTCGTTTAGCCCGCATGACGTCCGTATGTTGATCCACACATCGTTAGGAAATTTGTCAAACTAATACAAAGTTCCATCAGATCCGGGCTCCGGCGTGTTTCCAAAATCTCAAATGTTCGGCTAATTAATGAAAACTATTGTCATGAGCGATCTAGATAAAATCGGGGTGTTTTTGCGAACTGTGTGGAATATAGTTTATGGATAAGGGAACTCGAGTTAGTACCTACGTATCTATTAGAGTTTCGATTGATATGCAATTAATTGTTTGTGCAAGTTAGTTTTTCAATACGACGACGAATAGGTCCATTACATAATAATTAATAAGGTTATACTTTGTCGGTAATCAGATTTCATCATACAAGACTTGTATTAAGGTACTTGTCATAGTATGTATAGTTAAAAATTTTGTAGCATATTTTGATAACTCATTTAATTTAAGAATATCGTGTTAAATGTAGTATGTACTCAACTCTACTATTTGTTTTGTTTACAAGGGATACACTGTAATGTATTCAACTCCGTTGCTAGGTCAACATAGTAAATTAATCACCAGCATTGTGAACATAGTTTCCAAGTATTTTAATCAATTGTCACTAAGCAACCGAATGAAGTGGAGCTATTCGTAGTTCGCAAGCGTCTACAGGTGGTAAACGTTTTAATTTAGCTGCATAATACAACTCGAAACACTTTAATATCTTGACCTTGTTGGGCTAAGTATCCATTAAGCGTGATAAATACATCATTAGTGAGGCTGTGGTGAAATATTATTTCACAATTCTGAAGTGAAGGTGAGTACTTAAATTTTAATGATTATGATAAAAACTTCCGTCGTGAAGCTCTTACAGAAACTGTATTCAAATGTCTGAATCAATGTACTTAAATTTGGGAAGGTAACATTATACCTAGAACATTCAGAACAATCTACAAGATGCCAATAAAATGATATGAAGCCCATTAACGTCAGAATGGGTCCTCATTCAAATATTCTGGTGAAATAGCGGGTGAAAAGAAAGCTAAAAAACATTATGTTCCGCTTATACTCTTACGTTAAATCAGCAACATTTATGCTGAAAAGTACATAATCATCTGAAAAGATTCTCCTCAGTTTACAAAACATATTACGACAAAAATACTGCAGATAGAGTTGACGAAAAAATCCGGCTAGAATTTTTAATTCATACCCAATTAGGTAATTAATCACATTAAATAATACAGCTAGATATTAAACAACAAGGTCTGTGCTTAATTTTTACTTTATTCCATAACACCAGAAATAGGAACGAACGTTAAGTACTTAGTTTTATAAAAGGAGGTCAAATACAATTAGAGCAGTCGAATTGGTGCATAGGGGAGAGCTGTTCACGTTTATAAGTTTCGCAGATAGAGGGGAATATTATCAAATTGAAATATAAAATTGTCTGGTTCAGAGGTGACGTTAATTTTTCACACGGATTTTAGTCTGCTCTAGTTTTAAAGTTTCGTACCAGATAGTCCATTTCACAAACATACTTAGTTTTATTAATTCAGCTAATGGAGTAATTAGGGCTAAGCTTATAGGATTGTAGGACGGTATTTGGTTTTATCCTTTCTGAAAGTCATTAAAATGTTCAATTAACCGCAAACATGTTTAGAGGTATAGACGAGTCCTGAGAGACATCTCAGTCCAAGTAAATGTTCATAAAAATAAAATCACAGTTAAGTTAATTTCTGTAAATAAATCTATCTTAGGCCTTCGAGGGGTATTAATGGCAGCAAAAAGGAGCAAGAGCAAGGGATCAAATCTCTTTTGCCTCCGACTTTTCGCTGCATATCGGTTCTAAGAATTGAACCATTCCAGAACTTTCTAGATCTTCTTTTGCAATACGTTTAGATAGGATTAACGGTATGGCATTCCGGGATTTATGTCAACCCCTGTTTACTTGATAATCTTTTATTATATTTTGATAAAATAAAGCTATAATATGTGTTTCAAAGACTTAGGCCGGTTGCAGAGCTTCACCGACCATCAGTGCGTACGTCAGTCGCGCTTGTCATATGTATGGAAATTCATAAAACCGTTCATAGCTAGACCGACCATACGCACGCGTATTGTCATACGTACTAGTTAGTCATATTATTGTTAGTCATACACATTGTTGATGCGTATCGTCAGGACCGATGGTACGCACTGACGGTCGGTGAAGCTCTGCAACCGGCCTTAAAATAAAGCATAGGATATAAAAACATCTCTTCAAGATGAGATCATGAAAGCTAGAGCAGTAAGCCAGTCAAATTATTATTTTGAGAGTTCTATCAGCCTTATATTGACCATGGTGATATTGTTTAGGCCAGGTTTATAATTTTAGAATATCAAGTGGGAATAGTCAGTCTCACTGAATATATAAAAGAACATATTATTGTTAGCAGGTACGATGTAATTAGCCCATTTGAGAGGTGAAATTAAATGGCTTATTCTACAAAGAATATTAGACAATTTTAAAGAGAAATGTCAAAGGAGTGCATAAAAAGTAGTTTACCATGTCGTTACCTAATAATACGAGGATTCCCAGTTTTGTAATTTTATTTCTAAATTGGCAGAAATGGCGCGTGAATAGCACAAGAAATGTTGAATCAAGTAAATTAAACTCAAATACCGGAAAATGTTAATGGCGCTAGTTTTGTTTGAAATCATTTTACTGTTTTGTGACTGTCAATATTATCTACAAAATAATCACCATACACATTTCTACAATAACAGTATAGTTTTATTATAATGAAGGGTAATTTGGAAAGACGTAAATTTATGCAGAACCGTAAAATTTACAGATACCGTCTCTTTTTATTGTTGTTAATGGTTTTTAATTTTCAGTAAATTTCATTCACTCCGTTTTCGTTCTACTTGCGTCAAGTAAAAGCCGTATTTTCTGTGGACTTAAAATGAATCTAATTACGCCTTAAATTTGGGTTACTAAGTTTCCGTAAATTGTATTACACTTAAAACTCTTGGTTTTTTCAACCGTAAAATGTGGAAATGAGGTGTTATGAGTTTGGTACTTAGTAGCGTGTGTTTTAATATTACTGGCAGCTTCAATTTTGTAATCATGTGTTTGGTATACACATATTTATTAAATCCTTTACGCAAAATCTTACATACAAAAAGTAAAAAGGTTATCCAAGGTCCTTTGACTACAGTTCTAGGAAATTATCAATGCCTGGCTATTGATTCAGCTTGACCATTATGTGTTTATAATACTACTAATTACACATATAGGTCGGTAGCCTCAATCCAAGCATGCATGGGCTATTACTTAGCGTTTATCGAACTGATTGTCGAACTGATTGAATAATAATTCGGTTATCGGGTCACCTTGAGACGTAATTTATATTTCGTGTCCCGAACACGCTTGGCAATCAATGTGTCAGCTCAGTTAATGTGTTGTGGACGTTATTGATGTAAGTCTGGTACGAATTACATGCTGGTTTACAACTATTTTTTTTATATAGGTTACACAAAATTTTGTTTGTAGGTATATCCAATGTTGGATAGATATAACCTAGATTTCAAAAAGTTAAGAAAACAATTTCACAATTTCTATCTAATAATTTTACTTGATTAAAAACTTAGTTGTTATTTCTAAAAGGGTCACTTTAAATATAGGTACATTATATATACATACAAGGTATTACAGTCCTTTCTATTTATAACATAAAGCTTTCACCGACTAACGTTAAAAAGCTACTTAATGCATGTGTTCCGAAATAAAGGGTAATCTCGAAAGTAGACGGGAACTATTTGCAATTGAAATAGTGTGAACAGCTGTAAATTCAGCTATGTTTACAAAAGGCTTAAAACTGAGCATGTTTGAATATACCTCGCTTTGTAGTTTAGTCTTTTCTGAATAATCAACATAACCTCTTGAAAACGGAACACTTTTGAAACTCTCCGGATTATTTATTTAAATCTTGCCTCGCCTTGCGAAATTAAAATATCGCGTTTTTTCTTTTAAACATATTCATTGTTGTGATAGCGGTACAATGTAATCGTGTGTTTGTTCAGTATATAAGCTGGAGGAATGGTCGTAATTTTTAATCTGGATGAGTTTTAAAATTGAAAATACATACAACGCTTTGTAAAGTGGTTTAACAAATATGACATGTGAGGGCGATTTAAATTGATTGTTTTGATTATATAAGTTTATAGGTACTTATATAATTTGAGATTATAAAAGTGGAACAGTATCTAGTCAGTATAAAGACGGTGGAAAACTCTAGATGAGGTTTCGTATACGCAGGCAGATACAAATATTTTTTTATGATTTAACACAAATGCCATGCTACTTATGGCATATTTAAAAGAACCAGAACTAAATTAGATTTTGTAAATTTAATTCATTAACCAGTCTATCGGATTTTCAGTGACAAGGACATAAAATTCCAACATTAGGCCGTGAACACATTGAAGCAGTCTGTGGGTTCGAAGCACCTTTTTTGAATAGCGAAGAAGCATTTTTCGGTAGAATGAGCTTGGCTTTTCCGATGAGTTCATTCGTATTCATTTGCTTAGTGTATTCACACCATTAGACAGGCTGTATATATTGCAACTGATAGAATGGAAAACATTGGAATACTTGGCTTTTATTTTCATACTTCATTACTCTAATTTGTGCGTATTTACTAATAACAAGTGATTGCTTTTCTTGTGGGTATTTCACGTTATCGCGGTAGAGTTGTTGCCCATACAATTTGACCTATTTCATCTCCTGCAAATAAGACCTAGGTCCTAGGCTATTAATGTTGTGGCTATGCGTTTTCCAAATATTAACTATAATTTCGGTTGAGTTCTATTTCAGCAAAGTGTGTATTTGATATTTTTAGTTTATAGCATTCAAATGCATTTATAATTTATATAAATTTTTATTAAAACATTCGATCACGAGGGGGTGGGGTGTGCCTAAGGCGCGGGTCAAACACAAGCGGCGCGGGCGCGGGCGTGCCATAAGCGCACCTCTTCAACCTGTTTTGCACCACGTCCTTCTTCTACATTTTGTATGAAAGAACTTTGGAAATAGCCAATAGCGCACCCGATGCACGCCGGCAGTGCGCCCGATGCGCGCCGCGCCGCTTGTGTCTGTCCCGCGCCTTAGACATTTAAAACCGAAAAGAGTAGAATACCTAAATTCGATTACTCTTGCAGGATCTCGGGTGGCCAAGCCCTAGGCGTCAACCCGGAATGGCAAAAGACGTAGGTTTGAATACCGTGATTGAATTGTTTTTATTATTTAGATTAGTATTTGTCCTTTGAGGATAAGGTTCTTCATTCGATAAAATTAAACATATTAATAACATATTAGGGTAAATACTAAATAGTTATTTCAAATCGTCTTACAAGTAGGCAAATGTAAGCAATGTTCAGGTCACTGAATTGCACATCATATTATGCGCCTAAAATTTAAATAAGACATTAGGCAACAAAGACTTAGGTGCTGAAATGTCTAATGCCAAAAGCATCCACATCTAGGTTTGATACAATTTGAAGCAATTGCTGCTGTCGGCTTTCAAGTACATTTGGATTTCATGTTTACCATTTCTTAATTTGGCTCCAAAATTGTAAAATAATTAGGTTACTGTAAGAAATGTAGACGAATAATGATTGCTATAAAATTTGTAGTTTCCGCAATTAAAGTTCAAAATGAAATTGTTTAATGATATTCTAAATGAAACAGTTTTCACGAAAACGGTTGGGATCAATTTGGTGTAGAGATGTATTTTAAGGACAATTTTTAAATATTTTTTTTTTTTACAATACTACACAAATCGATCTAGTTCCACAGTAAGCTCAATTAAAGCTTGTGTTGTGGGTACTAGACGACGATAAATATAATATTTTATAAATGCATATATAGATAACACCCAGACCCAAGAACAAATAATCGAGTTCATCACACAAATATTTGCCCTGACCGGGGATCGAACCCGGGACCGTCGGCTCAGTAGGCAGTTACTTTACCACTGCGCCAACCGCGTCGTCAAATGACAAATATGAAATGTTAAATTTATTGACACTTCGCAAAATATGAATTTCATGTGGATTCAGGATTTCACACCCAACGTACGGCCAACGACTTTATACAGAAAAAGTTAATAAAAAAACGAGAGTGAAGTTTAAATCGGAATAATATTTATTTCATAAACTACCTTTATTTTGACGTGGTGGCCAAGTGGTGGCAATATGAATTGAGGTTTTGCTAGTTCTATATAAACTTTTTAAAACATGTTATCCTATCGATTTCAAATTGAACGTAATCCTTTATGGACAAAAAAGTGAAATATTTAAAAAAATGAATGCGCAGTTTATATCAAAATATATTTTTTGCATATTTTGACGTGTTTATAATATGAATAGAACCTATGCATTGTATATAATATAGCACATAATAATGAGCTTGTACAATAAGATATTATTCATGGATTTGCCACTACAATAACAAGAAGAAAAATGTTTTTCACAATAATGAATATAATAGCACACACACACCCACACACACATGATATTTTTCTCAGTAATGTTTGTGTGGAAAAAGGTGGATGTTGAAAAATTCCCAGCTTCGGTTATTTCTTATACTCGTGCGAGTGTTGGCGAAGGGCAGACATGTCTCGTTTTGTATTCTTTTTCTATATTGTGATCATTCTCCTGGAGAATTTCATAGTAAGTTAAATGATGAATATTTTTTGGGATATAAAAGTTTGTTTGACATCTACTAGTGTTTCAAGAAGTTTTTGTTAATATTTTATTGGAGTTTAAAGCGAAAAAAAAATATTTTTTTTTCATGAGTATAAATTTTTCAAGAATAATTTTTTATGATGATTTTGTAGCTTTTTTTATTGCTTCCAATTGAAAGATTTCGTCACTTTCCTTTTAAGCTCTTGTAGCCAGATTTTAACCTGTGGAATTTCACCCTTTGATGATTCTCTTTTTTATAACCATATTCCATAAAACATTTCGTTAGATTTTTTTCTAGTTGTATGCGCTAATCTCAAACACAGCTAACGGCTTTTTGTTGCAGTTTTTTTAAACGAAATTTACGATAATTTAGAAAAAAATATCATCGTAATAATTTTCCAAAAAGTTTTTTTTAAAGAATGTTATGTATCTAAGTTATTGTTCCTACATTCAAGTGTGTTTCGAAAAAAATTTTTTCGAAAAAAAAAGTTGATGAAAAATTATTTTTGACTCAGGTTGCTTTATCAAACTAATGGAGGTAAAATGTAGTATTTTATTACACCAGTTGAAAAACACATAATATAGATAAATAAAATTTAAGTCTCTGTCTGTTACTCCGAAATATCTGCATTTTCTCAAATAAATAATTTAATATTTCTAGAATAAAAAGATATTCAAACTTTTTTTCTCTTTCTATCTGTATGTATTTCTTTTCATACGGGCTAATCTCCTGGACAGTAAATTATATAAATAAAATTAATCTTTCGTTGCAAATAAATAATGGAAAAAATTGAAGACAAGTTCTAATAAACACCTCTAAATATTATTAATTGTTCGTTTCAGGTGAGCGCTGATCACTATGATGAAAAGGCCATCGACGGAATGATTTTGAAGATGCTATGGGAGAAAGTTTACGCTAAATACGACCCTAAAACAAAGGAAAAAGTCATCAAGTCGATACGAAAAGGGGATGATTACAATAATTTAGTAAGACAGCTCACGAGAGTGGACAGGTCGAAAGCTAAGAAGATCATTAATTTGGTAGCAGAAGTGATGCTGGTGTATATTGGTTGAATATGGAATTATTTTCTTTTTATTTTATAGATAATAAGCCTGGATATCCATAGTTTTGTAGTTTATGCATTTACATACAAAAATTCCAATGTAATACCTGAAGGTGTATATGTAATTGTTTACGCAGACAGCGGCCGCAAAAATCCAGAGGATTTCAAAAAATCTGTAAATTTTCTTATTTCATTTTGGCATTCTTTTATCCTTTTAGCCGACATTATTCGGAAAACCTTTATTTATTCAATTTTTCGTAACTCGACGCGATATTGTTGTGAAATTCTCTGCCACCACTTACTGTAAGAATGTCATTCGTAGAACCACTGATTTTCTGATAAAGCATTATTGAATGATGTTTTGATTGCATAGAAAGATTTGTTCACCTTCAGGTTAAATTGCATCATTGCATAATAAGTATTTTAAGAATTTTAAAGTTGTTTGAAATGAAGATGTATGAAATAAATTCAAAAACCTTATGTTATAACAGCAGTAATAGTTACACGCCCAAGTCTCTCCATACATATTATTTTATTCAAATCAAATCAATTCAAATTTACTAGAATTTGGTTGTTATTAATTAAATGTTTGAATGGGTACTTTTGTGTTTTTTTTGTATAACTATCCCTTTATTAATCATGAAATATCGTAAATAATTTGAAAGACGTATAATTTTGAATAACATTGATTTGGCTGAAGATGAAGGAGGTGATGTTTAATTGCTGTACTAAATCGCGATAACAATTAGGCAATCTACTTTAATCACAATTGCATATATTATGGTATATATAAATTTTGATCTTAATATCTTTGTATGTACCATGTTTTTATGCAATAAATGATTTATTTATTTATTTATTTATCGCTTGGACATTATATTATTAGCTTTAAGTAAATATGTTATCTTGCTACATGAGATAAAGCATGGCGAATTATTAATTGGATTATGTTCTCCATTCGTGAAATAGAAATGATTTCAAATGCAAAAAGTATAAATCAATATGCACAAAACACTACACTTATATCTTAATTTATGTATTCACTAGATACTATTATATAACTATGTAGTTAGTATATTTACGTAAAACTAAATGTAGCAGAAATTCTTTTACTAAAATAACGTTTATAAAATTTCCTTCACTTCGTAGTTCGTACCACGTACCTCATTCTTCAATTTAATTAATGTAATTGTTCGCAATTATCATTATAAAGTATTCTGAGGACTCCTTTGAGAATAATCCCGTGATGTGGTGAGACTACCGATCCATTTCGTTACGACGCTTAGGAAATAAATTCATTAGAGTAAGTTGATAATGTAATTTCCACCTTTGATGCTCGCCTCATTAACTTTACCAAACAACTAGCTTCATTCTGTACTACTCAACCGATTAATTCTAATATCTGTTACATTTATGATACCTTTATACATCACTACATAGTATAAAACAAAGCCGCTTTCTCTGTCCCTTTGTATGCTAAAATCTTTAAAACTACGCAACGGATTTTGATACGGTTTTTTTAATAGATAGAGTGATTCAAGAGGAAGGTTTTAGTATATAATTTATACGGTTTTAGACAAAGCGGGCGAAGCCGTGGGTGGTGAGATAGTAGTTTATATATAGTTCGAAAACTCATCCATACCGATCAATATTGTTAGCAGAGATGGCTTGCAAAATAACAATGCAATTAATTAATACGTGTATTATTATAACGAAAATTATGACATATGCAAAACATAATATATCAAATTCCTGCTCGTAAAATTCTATACACAACTATGTAACTGAACAATGATTAACCAAGTTCCTAGAATAATTGTATTAATGCCCAAATTGCATGGAAATTACATTACGCTGTGCGTACAAAAGCGCCATTTTCATACATTTACCGATTCTGGATAGATACAAATCCATTATCACAAAGAGCTTTGCTAAACAATGCGACATACCGTTAACTATAATAAATAGGCGTTGACATTTGTTCAATTTAAACAAAAATTAGCATGGAATCTGTTTGGACCAATTAAGGTATTATTAATCTATGCACCAAAAAGTGTACATACAATTTGTTGTATTATCTATGCCCGTATGCTCTAAGATATCTATATGGTGACGTCACATCATACATGCATTTAATTCACGCATTTCATCATTCAAAAGTGCTTCTTCGTTGTGGATATCC
Organism: Colias nastes; assembly: GCA_907164665.1. Taxonomy (NCBI): domain Eukaryota; kingdom Metazoa; phylum Arthropoda; class Insecta; order Lepidoptera; family Pieridae; genus Colias; species Colias nastes. The sequence continues at coordinate 29,473 of CAJQZM010037043.1, read as the reverse complement.
GAACTGAGAATACGCTAACCTAATTCTAAGCTAAGCTCTTGAAAGGCTACATTCTGTCATGAGATCCGTTTTCGTGAATATCAAGGAGATTCGAATGAATATGATCTTTAAAGAATATTCGATATCCATTCGTTCTTGGACCGTTTTGTAAAGGGGATTTTAAGGGGCACTGGCATATAGAGATCTATACGTTTGTATAAGAGTTATATTCGCTTTATGATACCTATATCTCTGCCTATCTTGAAGCTGTAGTATCAATGAAATAAACGGATGCATTGCTGTCTAAAAGAATAATAGAAAACAATGAAATATTTTAGTACCTACAGATTAATAAGAAACAAAAATTCTTAGATACCTATTTTAAATTGTAAGAATATAAAAATAATCCTTCAAAGAACCGAATACTTACTAAATTACGTCTAATTTATGTTATAGTAAAAGGTATTATAAAGTTACTTTTTATCATCACATTATTTTTATAAATTCGATTTCAACTCTCAAAATAACCACATAATTATAACGTTTTAGTCCATTAGCAACACTTGTCCAAAAAACACCCTCATTGAATTAACGGTCTCACGTAACTTAGAAACGAATGAAAATTGTATTTGCTTGGACACTTAGGGCCTTTATAATTTGGTTTCACGTGTGGTCACTCGTCGCACATAATTTTATTACATTTCGTACACTGCGAATGTACAAGTACTGATTGTAACTCAACATCCATTAGCCGACTAATTCATACATTTGTGTTGTTCCATGTTGGCTGACCATAAATTTTTGAACCAACATAATGCGGCCAATTTACGAGGTGGCAGCGAATCTTAAATTTACTCGGAACGTTTAACTCGGATAAATTGGACGGGTAATAACATGCGATTCGTTTTCACTTATGAATTTTAATGATCTTGTCTCTTCCTGCCTATTGCGAGAGAGTTTCTCGACTATTATGAAATGGAAATACTTTTGAGAGATGTCTTTATTAAATTCAGCTATCGTCGGCGGTGACATTGTTTAATTCACAAAAGTTACGGGGTTTTAAAATGTAGATAATAATTGTGAAAGGGATGAAGGAGACTATTTTTTGTGGGCCCACCAAGACTCGGTAACGTATAGTAATAAAAAAAAGCGTGTAAATATATAAAATTATATTATGAATTTTGAAGCTTCGTTGTTTTACAAACGAAACCGGAATCATGAAATCAAATTAAAAAGCTTTATTTTGATATCATCCCTGCTGTAGTGCTGTCTAGAAACCAAGAACAATGGCCAACATTAAAAAAAAACTGGAACGAAACGTTTTTATCGATAGAATGAAAATAAAACCAAAAAGCGAAAAAAACTGCCTTAAACAAATCACTTTAGAAACTGTTTTTATTCCTATTTATATGGAAGAATGTGATTGATAGCGATTTTAAATCCTGTAACTAATCAAATAAAACAATTTGTTTCTACTAAGCTAAAAAAATCCATGTAACGAAACGTTACATCTATTGGCTGCTTTGACAGACGTCAGATTCTTCCTGTCGTAGTAATTGTAATGTTTTTAACATATAATAATCCGGTCAAATTAAGCTTGAAAATAGTATTGAAATAAGGATAATTCCGGGAAAGCCAAATTTTGGTGAGGAGCTGGAGTGTACCATAACAAATAAAAGTTGAAAAGTCCCCACTTATCCCATGTGTGCTTCAAAAGTTATTTGGGGTCAAAGGTCAAAATTTCAGATTTTTTCAGTTTTTCTCGAAAACTGTAAATTTAAAAAAAATGCCTCAAATCAAATTTCTAGATCTTATAATTCTCTACAAAAATGGTCTCTATGATTTTTTTCCCAAGAGTTACCATTCCTGAGATAATGCGATTTGAAGAGACACATCACTACATAGTATAAAACAGTCGCTTTCTCTGTCCCTATGTAACTTTGTATGCTTAAATCTTTAAAACTACGCAACGGATTTTGATGCGGTTTTCTTTAATAGATAGAGTGATTCAAGAGGAAGGTTTTAGTATATAATTTATTAGGTTTTAGACAAAGAAATGAATGAAAATGCCTGTGAAATGATTGAAAATCATACTACGTAAAAAACTTGAAGGGGGGAGGGGGGTCTTTGCATATACAACAAGTGGTTACCGAGGGGAGGTAGGGGTCGAAAAATCTTAAAACGTTCCCTGAAACGTATGGGAACGTTCCCTGAAATTGGCTGTCACCAAAATGTATAATGTATCTCTTCAAATCGCGATATCTCAGAAATAGTAACTCTTGGGAAAGAAATCATAGAGACCTTTTTTGTGGAGAATTATAAGATCTAAAACTTTGGTCTGAAGTCTTTTTTTATACAATTTACGGTTTTCGAGAAAAATCCAAAAAACCTCAAATTTTGACCTTTGACCCCGAATAACTTTTGAAGCACACATGGGATAAGTGAGGACTTTTCAATTTTTATTTGTTATGGTACACTCCAGCTCCTCACCAAAATTTGGCTTTCCCGGAATTATCCTTATTTCAAATGCTTAACTTGACCGGATTATAAGTACAATGTTTTTATTTCCTATTTTAAAATGAAATTGCTACAACTTAAGAGCGTTTAATATTACAATAGAACATGAATAATAGCATAGCTGTGCAAATGGATACCTATCCTAATATTATGTACCTACTCCTAGTCATAAAATAATCACGCACCTACCTATTTACTTAACTAATAATTTCTTATTAAATCAGTTTTCCCAATCGCATCAAGGTTCAGAAACTTGAGGTACACACACTTATATCTATTTTCTATACTATTTATAACCAAATCGGGTCTCTGTGTTTGTGGTACCTTCGCTGTTTCCGATTTCCGAGCTTGGAATCGTGACAATGTATGTGATGTTTTCTAATATTTATTTATTCATTTATTTAAATATATTGTATCCAATGATTCGGATGGGTCACACAAGACAAATCGCTCATTATCAGTTAGTTTTTATGTAGGAATGAGGTGAATGTTTGCACATCGTGTTTCTAAAGATTCCGGTTAAAACATGTAAAAGTAATGTCACCACTGTAATCTGGGGACTTCAAGGAACAAATTAACACACATTTCATTAATATACGCTAAGAAATTGAGGTGGGCCTATTCTCCAAACAAAAAAAATGGTCTCCTTTATGTACAATCACAGGTACAATGGCACTAATAAAGTAATTATTATAAATCTACGATTAGACTAATGTAGTATGCGTATTATTAGTAAATGAATATCTAACAGATTGTATGATCTATTTTTTTGTATTGTGTATAAAATTGGCATAGTTAATTGGCAAGCTTAGGAATTGAATTCTCTAGAAATGTCGTTTTTATATTATTGCATAAATTATACTTCGTTCGCGTTGGTATTAGCTGAACATTACTATACCAATGTGGATTCTCATTATATAAGGCGTATACGTAATTTCGCTCAGATTTATTAGGTATTCAGGCAATGAAATCCAGCTCAGTTCAACTGAAAAGTCTAGCGCTTTATTTCTGTATGTAAATAATTAGTTATCAACCATAGTTTGACACGTGTTTATACTAAGTTTAAACCTTGTTTAAACTCAGTTTGCGGCTGAATAACTAGCTTATTCGGGTTGATTTGTAGACTAATTAAGCACGCAATTCTTCCAGTTTGGTCAGTTAGTAAATTTAGGTATAGTTAGCAGCTATCCAGGTTCCACTGTTCATTTGATTACGCACGTTGGTCAAATCGTGGCGATTTGTGGACACGGGGACTGATAGCGTTAGCGTATATACATTCTCAAAAATAGTTTAGTTTAATAGATTTGTCCTCATGAAATTTTATTGTTATGGTATGTTTAGAGATGAAGCCATTATATGAATTGAATATTAGGATTAATGAGGCGTTAATAGACGTTAAAATTTAATAACATTATTTTTGGTTTCTCTTTACTGATCTATGTGAAGTCGAATAAAAAAAAAATTCACAAAATGTTAAAAGTTACAACGATAAACGTCAATTTTAGCAACTTCGCATATTTCTATTCCATCGAGCGAATCGAATCGTTAATTGTCGGTAAAAGCTAAAACACGGCTTGGCCATGTCCACTGACCAATTGCGTCTTTATATAGCTACATAGAACGGCTATAAAATAAATTCCCTCATCAGAGAAGAGACGGGGACAATTTATTATCATTACACACTTACAAAGGACAGAACTCCGTTTTGCACTCCACAAGTGAGCGGCAAATTAACTTGAAATCCCTGCTGCTGATTAGGTTGAGTGAACATATAACCTCATACTTAGCTGATTCTTTTTGCCATTTACTTTGTTTTAGAGTATTGTTTGAAACAAAACGCTCTTAAATAGTTACCTATTCATTTAATAAAAGAAAGAATATGATGGTAAAAATATTATGATGGTATATATTGTGGTGAATCCTTTTATTACAACGAAGAAAAATCTTATGTTATCCTGCTAAAGAACATTGTAATAAACGCAATACGTAAATGCAACCACACTATAATATTTTTTCACTGTTATAAAGTAATGAGTCGAATAATAGATGCTAGCATAAATAGAAACACACCTTTCCATATAAATGAATACGTGAGCCTCAGTGGCGTGCCTAGGGTGTAAGGACTGGGCAAGCCCAAAGTTTTCAAAGTTTTTGCTGGGTACCCTTTTCTTGAATTAGAAACCTTCCTAAGGTATACTGTGTAATTACCGAATCAAATCTTCTAAATTTTCGCGCGCGCCCGCTAACAGTTGAGTCAAACGTTTATCATTAAAATCGATAAATTATATTAAACTGTATGACATTATATTATTAATAAAATTGTACAGATCATTTATATTCTAATAATTCAAAACGGCGATCTTCTGAAGGAAAGATTTTATAACATCGGAATAGAAAGTAGGTGATTGTTTTAGAATTCAATTACCTAACAACTGGCAATTATTGATAATTCAATAATGCGTTCTTGGCCTTGTGTATTTCTTAAATACGTACCTATGAATTCGATTTAACGATGAGAAAGCACGCTCCGTGGAAGAACTACCTTATACCTACTAGCAGAAATCGTAACTACCAAGTACCAAATGTGCAAGTTTCAACAGCTGGGGCTTCTAAGCAATTCTTATTCATGAAATCGATTAATTCGTAAACATATTTTAATTAAAATTTCGTTTATGTGACTTACTAGCTGTTTGGGTAATGAACAAATCGGGAGTTGGTTTTTATGAAGAAATTAATTGATGTTTTTCAGTAAAGTTTAATGATTTTACCTTTCCCCCGCTGAGCACAAAGCAAACCATCACAATTTACAACACAATCTGCTGTCGCGACACTCATTTTATCACAAAATTCGAAAAACTTAACCTAAATTACACCGATATAATCACCCGCTCAAACAAACTATACCTAATAACAATAATATTCACGACGTTCGTTCGCGCAATCGTAACTATCTTCACACTGTTAAAGCCGGGCTTTATTCTCCATACAGATTGCTATAGAATTCTATAGCTAGGTATGTAGCTACTTAGACGAAATTTCATACGTTACAAGAGATGAGCGCAAAGCCCGGTAAAAGCCCACGCGTGCAAGCGAGACAACTACATGTTATAATCCATCCAATTTAGATTGTAACGTCAAAATAAAAGGTACGACCTTATTCCGATAGGAAGAAGGATGAAATTAAAAAGTTTACTCGAATTCGTCATTGTTTTATGCTAGGCGTATTATATATTATATTGTAGGTGAGTTTTCATTGAATTTCGGAGCAAATTATGAATTGCTCATTGCGCGCGAATATTCAAACGTGAATTTGGTTATTTTCCTGTCTCGTAGCGAATTTCTAAGGCAAGCCGGGCTTTTCGGCTTGTATGAACGTACCGCCACTGGTGAGCCTGCCTTTTGCTGAGTATATTGAAAAATCATAAAATGTTTTTTAGCCACAGCTTTCCATTTTTTAATTTCACGATGCAGGATATGGGTGAAAGAATTTCTCTACCACAAAAAGAGTAAACGACATAAAAACCTAAATAACAGTCGATATGTCGTATGACATGCTCGTCACTACATTTTATAATAAAAGTCCACCTCCGCGTTTGTATGTCTGTTCGCGATAAACTCAAAAACTACTAAATTTTATTCTGGTTTCACCAAAACATAGCGTGGTTCTTCGAGGTTTCAGTATCTGTAAAGATTTAGACAGTACGAGCGAAGCCGCAGGCAGAAAGCTGAAAGCTTAATATATTCCAGAGTTGATTGACAAAATATGCATATGATTCCGCCAATGGAAATTCAAGTTGTACTCCATAGCACTCTATCAGAACTGTCGGGCATTGGCGAATTAGTACTGTACATGGCTCTCATAGCAAATTCGTTAACGAATCCGCCGTCATATAGCCGCTTTCCTACACGAAACCGGTTTAAACCAGAATAAATATGGTTGTCTTTAAAGTTTAATTGATTGTTGAAGGTTGTTTAAATTTTATTAAAATTAGTTTGTTGTAGTATGTCGTCATACTTTGTATAAGCTTGACTGGACGGTACTCAAAATATACAAGGAAAGCTGTTTCAAGAGTTTTTCTGGTATAGCTTCGTAGTCAAGGTTCATATGACAAAAATATATAAATATGGGAAGATATTATATCTATTTGAAATATGCTTAAATTATGTCAAAAGTATTTAAGGATCACGATTTCAATCTGTTCAAGACGTATTGTATTAGTTTTGTGTCAAAGTTGTTTTTGATAACATAAGTTAATATAATCCAATCTTATCTGATTTATTTTTATAAATTACTAGCTTACCGCCCGGGCCCGCGGCTTCGCCCGCTTTGTCTAAAACCTAATAAATTATATACTAAAACCTTCCTCTTGAATCACTCTATCTATTAAAAAAAAGCGCATCAAAATCCGTTGCGTAGTTTTAAAGATTTAAGCATACAAAGGGACATAGGGATATAGGGACATAGGGACAGAGAAAGCAACTTTGTTTTATACTATGTAGTGATAGTGATTACCTCTATTATTCCAGTTACTCTCATATACTTGCTTATTTTTTTATTGATTTAGTTTCATATAATTGTTGTAATTTTATTTTCATCGTTAGAATGCACAAACTTTTAGCTTGTTAATGGAATATTCTATATCCATTCAAAACATTTTTTAATCTAGCTCTGAAGCGATGAAATAGCTTTGCGTGAATATTTTATTGGCGTTAATTTTGTATAGAATAAAGTGGATTTTATTTCACCAAACAAAATAAAAATTCATTGTACAAAGTATAGTTACGAAACTGCTCTTGTTTATATGAATTAAACTAGAGAGTAGAGATAAACATAAAGAAATAGAATTTATTTTTCAAAATATTATGATGTTGTTAAATGTATATTTTACATATAGATAAGTATTTTAGTATTAATTCTACATCATAGTTAGACTTACCTAAAACAAAATAGAAGAAGTACTCAAACATAAAAAATGCAGCAAATTTGTATTATTTACATAATATAACATATTAACATTCAAGATGTATCTATTACCTACTTGCAATAATTATAATACTCATTCAATTAAAACTGATACACTCAGCTTTATATTGTTACGGTATAAAATATAAATGCCAACGTTTTCACATCCCGCCGGTATATCATAAAGTTGCACTTTTATTTAGTTCTCCTTTACACGCATCTGTTAAATAGGGCACTCTCAATACAACTCCAACAAATAATGTTAAATGTTTTTACATAGTTTCAGATATACAGCGAGATATTTACCGAGTTTTTGATAACAACGTAAGGAGTATTTGTATAGAGATAGATATTTTTTAGATATTAAATGAAGTTCCTTAAACATTGCATGGTTCTCATGTTGTAACGGTTTTGTAACCGGAGTAGGTATGTATATTTAAAAGGCTCGTTAGGTATCTAATCTGTGGTTAGGTACAGTTTTGAATTTGGGAGTTTTTGCAACGTAATGTTAAATCGCTCAGATTACTTAATTCATATTATGAAATTTATATAGTCTCTCTCTCTCACAGATGGCCTGTTAAAATCAAAATCGGAGATTAATCACAAATGCAATTCGCATAAGCGTACATAAACTTTAAACCATAAATCATTGTAAATATGATAATAATGAGATAACAATCTACGCTTTCACCGTAACGGCACAGGCTTTATCCCACAAAATATACGACAATATAATATTATTATAATTTCAAGTCATATTTTAAACCGCAGTGTAATAACACAGAGTTCAGCTCGGAAGCCGAGTCGACGCATACTTAAAATCTCTGTGGTATGTACTAAGATGAAATTTTATTATCTTAAAGCAAGTTACGATTTATAAGCTACATTTTGCCGGGCCGTAAACGCGTGATAAGCCTACTCTAGCAGGAAAGTTTGTAAAACAACTATCTTCTCGGGCAAAGTTAAAAATTAAAAATAAACAAATTTACGCTTGGCTTATAAGTATAGTTATAAAAGTTTCTCCCGGCCTAACCTAGTACATTTGAGCAATAATTATGCATTATATTATGCTCCGTTCTCTAGAACTAACGTTTATGGAGATATATTGGGACTTTAGGAACTCACATTCAAATGTTCTGCGGAGAGCCGTATAACATGTTACGTAATGTACATGCACGATTAAAATCTATTTTAGTAGTTTACTAGTTGTTTCTGTTCTTGATGTATTGGTATTTTGGGAGATTGCGGATGCAATTTTATAATTTATGTTTGATATACCTAGTTAACAAAATATACTTTTATGTTAAAATATTCCAGATCTCCATTTTCTGTCTGATCATTCTCGTAGTAATGCTACGCCGATATTAAAGGCCTCCAGTGCTTTTAAAAAATTATCTAAATTGGGAACCTTATTATTTGTATGTAGGAATGTATGATTAGATCACATCTCTAAAACTGGTGGGTGGTCGATTATAATTCAAAACATATTTTGAACAAACAAATAGGGGATGCATTATATTTTTCCTTAAATTTCAGTCCGAATATTACCACATAATTATAAACACGCAACATTGACAACACTGCGACATTAAACGTCAACACAAGTCGTCTATAAAAGGTAGTAACATTTTATCGTATGATCTGAAACTCACACGTAAGATTAACTTGTTGGGTCCGTCCGTACTAAATAGTTAGAGTATCCCAGAGCCATTATTGGCCATAGATTTATGACACTGGAGCAATCCTGGCCTGTCTAACCCTTGTGAAATAAGGACGATAAAATTCAACGCCTTCCGATTTGTTTTTCTGCGTCAGCAATTATTTCGGACCTTAATACAAATACCCTTTATATTTGTCGAAACAGTAGTGGATTTATTTGTGTGGAGAGCTTAAGATGTAATGATTTTGGTGTTCTTATTAACCATTTTGATATAGATTCCTGGTATTTCTTTCGCCACTGAATCCTAATAAAAGCTCTTAGATAAGTATAATGCTAAGTGCTTCAAAATATGTTATATTACATTTAGTATCACGAGAGTGATGACAAGCAAGGTGAATGCAATTCATTCATATCTTATTTGCCTAATGCATACTATTGTTTTAATACTCCATGTACTCTAATATTAGCGTTTCGCCATATTAACGCCTCAAGCTAAACATTATTGTTGATAATATAATTGATTAGTTGCCCAACCACATGATTAGGGTTATGATTGTGATGTTGCCATACAAGCTTGTGGTATGAGTTCGATATTCCTAATAAATTGTGAGAAAGGTTCAAATCTCAAATTATTGAGTCGGCCTTTGGTTGTGTCGTGATAAATTTGTGAGACCTTGCCTAATTGATAGGCTTTGGTATTGGTTCAGGAATTACAGGTTTTAATGAATTTATTTAACTTTTATTCATTCTACAATATTAATAAAAGTTACTAATAGTTTTTCACAAGAAATAGTGACGTCTTTTTGGAAACAAATAAGCTTCCAACTTCCATTGTATTTTTAACAATTCGACGGAAGATTTTTATGACGCTAACAAACAAAGAAATCGCATATCACATCATCTTTAATTATATGAATTAAACATCGTCTACTTAATGATGTCCCTTTAAAGTCTATCTATAAGTTACGCTTGCAGTACACAAACGCAAACAAGTAAACACTTACACAAAGTTTGTACGTGTGGCTTGCATAACCGCAGTTTCCGCTAGTTCTCACCCAATCACCTCGTACATTGAGTTCAATAAGCAGGAAATCAAATACTAAGCTGAACGCATCAAAGTGATAAATTGCATAGAAAGACGTATTCTGTGTCATATCGGATATAATGGATATGGCTCTGGTTTAAGGACTATCTACTACAACGTAGTATACTAAGACGGTAATAGGAACGGCTCAGGGTCGAAAAGTAATATGTTGCTGTATGTGGATATAAAAATTAGGCATCAAAGCTGTATTTACTGGATGCCACGTGACATTAACCATTTAAATTTTGCCTAATATTGGAATATTGGATCGAAAAAAAAATAATTGTACAAAAAACCTATGTTTTATAACAGCGTACTCAAAATCGTATTTCATAAAAGATACACCCGTAAATTAAGGCATATTAAATGCTTACCATTTGTAGCAAGATAAATTAACCGTCCTTATAATGATTACGAATTGAGCTTGAAAAATGAACAAAGTTAGTAAAAGTGAAATATGTTTAAACAATAAAAGTGAATTAGAAGTTCACTGCAGATGATTGTTATTAAAACACGCGTTATAATATTGTTCGTGGGACATTTATTTTGTTTTAAAGCAAAACTTTTGATTACATTAAACTCGAGGTCCAAACAATGCATTGGTTTGGTTTCGCCGTTTTAAATTATTATGCTTATTGTTGGCTTCTTTTGGTATTTTATTCATCTTCTTAGGGAAGTATTGTGTTTCTTGGATAATATTATGGATGCTTAGCGGTATTTTGATGGCTCGTTCTTTTAATAATGTTGTTTTATTAATAGGTTAGATAATAATTGTTATAAAACGTTTAGAGTCAGTTTTACCAATCATTTAAAGCCATAACAACAATTGTAAGATTGTGTATAGATTTAAGGTACTAATTATTCTAAAATTTTATTATTTAATATAATAAATTAATTCAATAACTTTCCGAATATCAGCCAAAGTAATTAGTCAGAACTACAGAAATCTAAATTGAAACCATATTTCTGATTAACCGTCCGAGTTTCATTAAGTATAATTAATACAAAAACCTTTTAAGCTTATAATATTCTAGTAATAACCATATTAGATTATCACTATATCTCTCCGAATGCTTACTTAGAATATTACATTTTCCCAAAGAATGTTAGTTACAAATTCCCATTACCGCTAAAAAAGCTTTTTGTTCTTAAAAAAAGTCTCTGCGCGCGTTTAGTAATTATTAGGTACATAATTCACCAAATATCTTACTTTAATTTTGATCTTGTTCATAATTTATCAAAACATCTCTTAAATTTATAATATTTTAATACATAGTCCAGAGCACCAAAGATTATAGGTACTACACAATAATAATATATTCTTATATATTAATAACATATTAATAATAATTTATAATCATTACATCTAAGATAATAATTTGTAATACATAGAAACTCTAAAGATTCGTTACTAAAAATATTATGTAATCTTAAAAACAAACTCAATACTAGTGATATAATATGAAGAAAGAGTAAACAAATATTACATACATAAACAAAATTAGAAACGTCTTTATCTTTTTATTGCTCCATTTCCTCCTGGACATCAGAAAACTTAATATTTACTGAACCATAGTTCTTTGTTCAATTTTGTAATAGAAATAAATAAGAATATCTCTATAGATTTATAGGAAAGCATCAAGTATCGTTATAAATATGATACGTCTTGGAAATGGATGATGGAATCCATGCATGCGTTTGGTTTTCCTATGTTAAAGTGATAGTACAAATATAACATACATAATATATGGTGAGATATATTTGCAAACTATATTTATATATGTTACAAGCAACAATTACAAATAGACACTTACAATATTTAAAAGAAGCTATTAGTAATGAAGCTTATGGTATATTTTTACTTATGTAAAGCTATGTTACCGAAAAATTAGCAAGACAAACAAAAACCTTGTATTAATAATCGAATAATCTATGAGTAAGTATATCACCTAAAATATTCGGAAATAGGCAAGACAATAAAAAACCTACCTTGCCATCTAGACTCGAAGGACTAATAGAACTGTCAAACTATCAATTCATTGAATTACTTTTTATTACATGATTATTCGTCTCGTGAAATCAACAAGAGGGTGTAAAGTATCTAAAAGCTAGCATTAATATTATCTAGCTAAATTCAAAGTTTATTCATAAATGATAATAAATGATAATCTGATCTAAATGATAAATGATAATCGATGATACTGCTGTTCTGTTCTGTTTCACGGTAAAGATTGTAAACATGCACAAAAGGTTACAGAACTAGGATTATTAACCATACTAGAAGCTCTCAACAAAAACCTACTCACCTTAAATCCTAGGAAAACGAAATTCTTGTCTTTCTCAAAATCCGCACATCAAAAGCTTTTGCCAAATCAGACTATTAAACTTCATACTTGTACCAACCCCAACATCACTCACTCAACATGCGACTGTAATCACATCGAAACCACTCCGTTTATAAAATACTTAGGAGTTACTTTAGATAGCAACCTAAACTACAATCAACATATAACAGAAGTTTCAGTTAAAATAAGAAAACTCATCTTCATAATGAAGAAGCTCCGATACTGTACCCCCATTAATATTTTACGACAAGTATACATATCTCTCTGTCAATCCGTAATGAATTACAGCATCTCCGTTTGGGGAAGTGCCGCTAAATCACACCTTCTGCAATTGGAGAGAGCACAACGTGCATTAATCAAAGTAACTCTAAAAAAGCCTTTCCGCTTTCCGACAAACGAACTGTATCGGGAGTTCAATGTTCATCGCGTCCGCCAACTATACATACTATCAGCAGTTACCCTAACCCACAAATCTGTTGCTTCACGCCCCGATTACGAGGAACTACTAAGGAAAAGAAAATATCGTATCCCACTTCCTGCATACAACTCAAAAATAGCTAGACGAAGTCCATCTTACTCACTCATCCACACTTACAATAATGTCTGCAAAACTAAATCACTGAAGAATTGTAACTTGCACAAATGCAACAAGATAATGAAATCCTGGCTTCACGAATTAACGTATAGCGACACAGAAGACCTGGTTTAAACGTAAGAATGAAAACAAAGCAATTAATAAATTTTCTTCTCGTCCGTTTTTGGAACAAAAATATAAAGCATTGATAGGACAAATACTCACACAGAAGTATAAACTCACACTCAACTACACACACACACTCACAAACACACTCACACACACATCACACACGACCCTCTTATACACAATCACACACGACCCTCTTATACACAATCACACTTTTTGTTAAATAAATATTATTTCTATTTTAATGTCCAAGTGTTCCTATGTAACTAAACTTTAGACTTTTTAGAGACCTGTATAACATTTCTTAGATCCAAGACACAGGCAACAGCCTAGTTTGGATCTACTATAATACTGTAATGTACTGCTTTTTTGGTAAATAAAGATTTTTATTCATTATTTATTTTATTTATTTAAATGCGAGCTCGCTGCCCAAGGCGCTGTTTGTATTAATTTAGACTCATGTTTTTGCATCACACATGCATACGTGTACGAATAAATATTAGCACCATTACAAACTTGATGAGTTTATTTAACGGTATGCAAAGACAAATATCATGCTACAACCTTTCAAGTGAATTATATAGCATGTAGTCGTAGCGAGTGTGAATCGGCTGGCTACATTGTGGTAGTACGGCTTTGCCAACCACGTGAAAGGACCAAGCTCAGACCTCTCAGAGCAAACCCTATGGTTCTTTAATGCAAGTGGAACAGACTAAGAAACTATTTGAATAATATTGTATAGCTACTCTAATTGTCTTTGTCCTACCTACCCTACTTATAATATCGTTTAATCTTTTAATTCACGGCCGTTTAATACAAATATATGAATTCAATCTTAATTCAATATTAATGTTTACTTTTCAATTTCGAATGAAGCAAGATTGAAAGCAACTGATTGGCATTTCTACTTATAGTTAAAATTACTTTTTCATTTATCAGGCATAGAGTTAGGAAAGTAATTATATTCTGATTGACTAGGATTGAAATGTTAATTTTAGTTTCTAGCATAGTTTTCATAGTAACTTAAGAATTAGTTATTAACTAATCTGGGTTATAAGATAGGAAAATTTGCGCATAATAAATATCAATTATAAGCACTTCGTTCTTAATTAATAAACATGCCAGGGAATACAGGGATTTGAATTAAATATGTATTTTATTGGCCGAATGTAATTTCGGTTAAAATTGTAAAATCATCTTTTATCTACCCAAGAAATGTTCATGATATTATTCTAGACAAGTACCTCGTTAAAACTTAAACGTAATGTTTTAAGACCTACGCAACTTTTAATTGATATTTAACATTATTATATTTTATATTTAAGCGGGATTGCCGTATTGTTTATACTTTTATTTCTTTTGTTTTTCATTAATAATAATTAATTAATTTGTTTTGTTAATAATAACGAAAGTCCAGTGGATGACACAGGGAGCTGAGAATTAATTTTTATAGCTTTTCATTAGGGATCAAGTCCAATTTTTGTAAGTTTAGATGCTAATAACTATGAGTATAAATAAAACAATGTTATACTAAAAACTCCCCTGTAAATCTTTTAGTCAAGTTTTCAGGACTCAAAAGTTTAACGAAATATAATAAAATTTGAAACTTAAAATACATAAATACTTAAATACTTTTAGTGGGAGTCGAGCATTGCTTCGGCACGAAATGGGTCAAGCTCGCACCGGGGAAGTTACCACACCCTCACAGAAAACCGGCGTGAAATGGTAGCATATTAACAGTATGCTACCGTGTTTCATACGGTGAGTGAGGGGTCCGGAGACCCAAAAACAACCCCCAAACCACCGGACTACACGCCGTAAAAACCAGTTCCATCCGCACCATCTGGATGGTTGGCGCTCCACCACTGTCCGCTTCACCCGCAACTTCCTTCCGCGTACGGTGAAACTGTGGAACGATCTGCCACCTGCGGTGTTCCCGAACAACTACGACATTGGGGCCTTCAAGAAAAGAGCTTATTTGTCCATAAAAGGCCGGCAAAGCACCTGTAACACTCCTTGTGTTACAAGTGTTTATGGGCGGTGGTGACCACTTAACATCAGGTGGCCCACCTGCTCCTTTGCTTGCTCTGACATAAAAAAAAAAAAAAAAAAAAAAAACATAAGGGACACAGCAGTTACGATTTCGAAAGACCTCACTGAAAAAAGTTCTCTCTATTTTTCTATCAGCTGACCATATAATTTTACTCAACAAATATTAATGTTTATTAAACAATACTCCAAGAGTGCTTTACTGAAATAGTATTAGAACACACTACACAGGTACAAGACTTCGCGAACTTGGCTAAGAAACTGTATTGTAATAATAACAGCTACCGACGTCTAGTCTATTAGAGTTCTATGTTCTGTAGAACCAAATACGTGATATAACTTTGTCATTTTAACTGTAGTTTAACGTTCTCACCGTTATTGATAAAGGGACAATTTGTTCGAGTAGGTTGTGTGTTCATTGTGCCTGAGTTCAGTGATGTTTATTTCTGTTCGTTTTATTATGTTTAGTTTTAAATTGTATAGCTTCGTTATTCCATCTTCAGATGCGTTGTCGATTGATTGATGAGTTTATATATAACATTTTATATCCTGCCAGATTAATTCTATTGTGTGCTATTTATTATGATTATTTTTCCGACCCAAATATCGACCAATAGAATTGCACGGATTC